>JANZLF010000220.1:35839479-35890556 GCA_026546835.1 Erythroxylum foetidum | reverse complement strand
GAAAGTAAAACCTGTACTAGCTAATCTTGATAACTAACTAACTGAAAACATTGAAAACCGTTAATAAATAATCTTCAGACCCCCCTCAAGTTGGAGCTTGTAAGAATTCGAACAAGCCCATCTTGGCAATAAAAGCGGTAAAAGCAGGAGTAGGAAGAGACTTGGTGAAGATATAAGCAATCTGGGTAGAGGATGAAGTCTGAGATAACGAAAGCAACCCCTTGCGCAGTTGGTCACGAACGATGTGACAATCAATATCCAGATGCTTGGTCCGCTCGTGAAATACTGGGTTGGCAGCAATGTGGAGGGCGGCCTGATTGTCGCACTTCAGAGAAACAGAAAGAGTAACGGGAATCTGAAAATCGCGCAAGATATAAGAGATCCATAAAAGCTCACAAACAACGGAGCTCATGCTGCGATACTCAGCTTCGGCAGACGATTTGGAGACCGTGGATTGCTTCTTCGATTTCCAAGAAATCAAGGAGGAACCCAGAAACACACAAAACCCCGAAACAGAACGATGAGAATCAGGGCAAGCTGCCCAATCGGCATCGCAATATGCTGTTAGGTGAAAAGACAAATCAATAGGATAAAATAACCCCAAAGGACAACCCTTCAAATACCGTAAAACATGTTGTGCCGCCAGCCAATGGGTGATTGTTGGAGCATGAACAAATTGACTGAGTTGATGTACAGCGAAATTGATATCCGGCTGGGTGTAACCCAAGTATAACAATTTCCCGACCAACTGTCGATAAGCCTGAGGATCCTCAAGAAGCAAGCCATCTATAGCGGTCAAAACCAAGCCCTTCTATAGAGGAGTAGTGGTAGGCTTACTGTCCATCAAACCTGCAGCGACAACCAGATCCAATACATACTTCCAGGGACGGATCCAGAAAATTTTTTGAGTGGGGGCAAAATTTCAATAGGAACAAAATTTTATTTTTAGTGGGGGCAAAGTTTTAATGGAAGCAAAATTTTATTTTTTTATAAGATTAAAAATTTAAAATAATAATTTTTTTATATAAAACTTTTTGGAGCCAGTGGGGGCAAGTGCCCCCACTTGCCCCCATTGTGGCTCCGTCCTTGCATACTTCCTTTGGTTGACATAAAGACCACGGGAAGACTGGGCAATCTCAAGACCCAAAAAATACTTAGCATATCGAAGATCTTTAATAGTAAAAACAGCATCTAAAAACTCCTTCAGTTTCTAAATTTCCTCGGCTGAATCGCCAGTGAGCAACATATCATCGACGTAAACCAAGAGAAGCAAAAAACAGGAAGAGGTCTTCAAGGTAAATAAGCAATGATCATTCGGGGACTGTTGAAAACCATAGGATTGTAATTGAGAAGTGAGTTTAGCATTTCACTGCCGAGAAGCCTGCTTCAGACCATATAGCGAGCGCTTCAACTTACAAACATCATTGGGGCTAGCTTGTGTATAACCTTCAGGTAGAGTCATATAGACCTCCTCTTCCAGGAACCCATGAAGGAAGGCGTTATTGATGTCAAGCTAGCGTAAAGGCCACTGCTTAGCAACTACAAGGGCAAATAATATCCTCACCGTGACAACCTTGGCCACCGGTGAGAAGCTGTCATTATAGTCAACTCCCGCAATCTGAGTATATCCCTTTGCTACCACACGAGCCTTAAATCTATAAACTTCCCCATTTGGTTTCAACTTCACCTTTTAGACCCACTTAGAACCAATTGCCTTCTTCCCTTCAGGTAACTGTGTAAGCTCCCATGTGCCATTGGCTTCAAGAGCAGCTAACTCTGAATTCATAGCCGCAACCCAGTTAGGATCTTTGCTTGCATGGAAATAAGATGTGGACTCATGAACGACAGAAACATTGGCAAGAAATTCAACATAAGATGCGCTAAAATCAGGGCTCACAGTAAACGGAAAAGTATTAGGAGTGTAAGGAGAAGAAGACGGCACATTGGGAGACGTCAAATAGGAGGGCCCACTGCGTATATGGGAGACAAAATCATTGAGCCAAGATGGTTGTTGCCTAGCTCGACCACTCCGCCTAAGTGGTAACGCAGGGTCTAAAAGAAGAGGTGGGTCTGGAAGACCAGGTTCATCAAGGTTAGATTAGGCTGAAGCGGCAGCATCAATCATCCGCAAAGACGAGCCATCAGACTCGACGGTAGATGAGCCACCATTAGTTGCAACAAAATCCCTAGAAGAAGATGGTAAAAAACAATCGTCCTGCATAGGTGAAGGGAAAGCAACAGAACGTATAGGAGCATCAGTGTCGACAAGATGTTTAAAAGGGAAAACATCCTCATGAAAACAGACATCTCTAGAGACAAAACAACTCTTCGTGTCCAAATCATATAACTTATATCCTTTCTGGCCTGGAGAATCCCCAAGGTAAATACTGCGGAAAGATCTAGAATCCAACTTGTCTTTATGAGGTCTAGTATTCGTAGCAAAATATAGACATCCAAAACATCTGATGTCATTATAATTAGGCGGCTTCCCGGAAAGTAATTCATATGGAGACACCTAACCAAGGACCTTACTCGGCAATCAATTAATAAGGTAAACAGCATGGAGAACACTCTGTCCCCAAAACTGCTTCAGAAGGCCAGACTGAAATAATAAAGCCCGTGCCACCTAAAGTGTATGTCGATGCTTCCGCTCCACAACACCATTTTGTTGTGGAGTATAGATGCAAGTCTTATGATGAATAATGCCCTTACGTTGGAAAATTGCTTGGGAACTATGACTCAAAAATTCAGAACCATTATCCGTGCGGATAACCTTCACAATCCCTGCATACTGTCCTTCAACAAATATAAGAAATTGCTCCAGATCATGGCTAGTTTGTGCTTTATGTTTCATTAGAAAAATCCAAATGCATCTGGTTCTATCATCAACAATAGTCAAAAAATAATGTGTCACACAAAGAGACATTTCTTTATAAGGGCCCCAAACATCAACATGCAATGTTTAGCGTCTTCTGGTCCTGTAGCAAGCAATGTTTAGCGTAAAACAAAACATTGAAGGAAGAATTCTTGGCTAATTTGTTGACTGAAATAAGGTTATGGCTGGAAGTAGGAACATAAAGAACCGACTTCAATATCACTTGATCACTCAAAACTATTAGTCCACTATATGCTACTTCATTCACTTCACCATTAGGCAAAAATAACTTTGTAATTTTTCCAACTGGCATCAACGACTGAAACAAGGCCTTGTCTATACAGATATGTGATGTAGCACCAGAATCTACAATCCAAGTCCCATATTTCTTAAAAGACGTAATAGCAGGATTCAAAATAGGCATACCTGCAAATTCAGTTTGCACTAAATTCAGGAAATGAGACTCTCCAGAGTGCTTCCCTTTCAGCAATTTCATGAGCTCTTGTTGAATCAAGGCAGAAAGTGACTGTGAACTGCTTGGCAAATCAGTTCCTGTCTCCATACCTTGTTCAATAGCATCAACCATGTGTACAGATTTCCCTTTTGTTTCTCATTTCTTTGTACCTTCTCGCTTGTTTCGTAGTTTGGTATACTAGTCAGGATATCATGCAACTTGAAACATTTGTCTCTCTCATGACCATCCAAATTACAGTAATCACAATGATTATCCTCTCTTCTTTTATTGTTGTTTTTCTTACTGCCATATTTGATCATATTATCTGCAGTCACTGTTCCTTTCTTGCTACTATGATCGTCTTTCACCAACATGGCTATAGCACCTGCATCCTCATTCATCATGTTCACTTGTCTCTGTTTTTCAATCCTCAGTACAAGAGAATAGGCTTTACTTGCAGAAGGAGGTGGATCTTGTGCCAATATTTGTCTCCGAATATGATCATAAGATGGATTAAGACCCATCAAGAATTGAATCAATTTGTTAGCACAGTCAATATCCATTAACTTCTTATGAACCCTACAATGGCATCCCTGACAGCTACATGCCGGTATGGGCATAAGCTGCCCTAACTCTTCCCAGTATTTATTAATCTTGTTGTAATAAGCGATAATAGAAGAATTACCTCTGAATTGATCTCCCTCTGCACTTGGAAAAGCTGTGGTACATTACTTTCTCCATAGACCTCTTCGAGCTTGTCCCATAGTGCTTTAGAAGAACCGCAGTTGATATAAGATTCAGAGATTTCTTTTGAGATGGAATTCAGTATCCATTGCTTTACCATACAGTCCACTTTCCTCCAACGTCTGTATTTCACTTCACAGGTAGGTGGCGGGATGGTTCCATCCACAAACCCAAGCTTATCCCTAGCTTCCAAGGGGTTACAAATGGAAATCCTCCAAGTTAACGGAGCAGTAACAAGCACCATACCAGGATGATCAGAGCTATACAACTGTAAACAATCATCCTGTGGTTCATCGAAACCTGGAAATCTCGTTCCCATTTCTCTTTCTTCAAATCTTGATCGGCAGTTATTAAAGATCGTTTACTGCTCTTATACCATGAACAAAACTCTATCGTATTGAAGAAGAAGAAGAGAATTGTGAAAACATTTCTGCATATATTTGCTAATCACTATTCATCGTTTTATATACATGGGCGACTTAACCAAGAAAGTAAAACCTGTACTAGCTAATCTTGATAACTAACTAACTGAAAACATTGAAAACCGTTAATAAATAATCTTCACATTTCCTCATACAAATTAAAGGCTTCTGATGATCTTCCTTCCTTGGACAATCCCAATATCATTGCTTTGTAAGTTAACACGTGCATGATTTGATCCTTCTTACGCATTTCGTCGAACATTTTCAGGGCCTGGTCTACCATGCCAAATTTACACTCCCCACGGGCAAGTGATGTGTATGTATATATGTCAGGCATCAGTCCTTGAGCTTCCATTTTTTCTCTTAGCTCATAAGCTTCCTTCATTTTCCCTTTTACTGTCCCCAGCCATCACCGGACTCCAGGAATTGATTATAGATGGTCGTATTATTCTTCAACAACAATTCAAAAAAACAAAACTTAAGCATAGAAGAGTATAAAGGCAAGACGTTCTTCCCAAGTTGGATGATGAAGCTAAATCTACTAAGGAAGCTTACCATTGATAACTATCGAAATTGTGAAGAATTGCCTCCATTGGGAAAGTTGTCGTGCCTTGAAGAGCTCAAACTAAGAGATATGAGAGTGAAAGCGCGGGTGTTGAATTTATGGAAATAGAAAAAGAAAAATATCCTTTCCAAAATTGAAGATACTTCAATTTCACTACTGTTGGGAATAGGAAGATTGGGATGATATTTAATAGGGATTGATGGAGAGAATTAATAATAAGGCCATGCCTTTAGACATTGCCATACCTTTTACTGTCACCAACTATCACCCCCAACCTCCATTGATTATATATAGAAGGCTGTCCTGCTCTTCAACAATTCCAAAACCACAAATTTTCTCACCTACCTCGTCTCGATGTCTTTCATGCTACAACACGAGGTAATTTTTAATTCTTTATTCCACCAAATCCCGAAACGGTAATGCCAAGAACGTAGGATCTGCTTCTAACATAGCACAGCCAGAAGAAGAAAAGACTGAGACTTTGGACAATTTTGGGATTTGTCTCCTCAATACTTGCCATTTACCCTCTTCTCAAAAGTTGGATAGTAGAAGTAGTAGTAGCTATGAATAGCAATTAATCTTATGATTCTGTCTGTCCATCTGTCATAAATGAAGTTTGTGATATTGTGTTGACATTATAAGTGGGGCTTTTAGAGATTCAGATGAATGGATAAATGAATGAATGCTATTTGACCTAGTTTGATAAGTAATTGTGCCCCATCTCAAAATGATAATCCTTTTAAGTTTATGGCTTATTCCTTGATTTCTTATGAATGTATTCTGTGATAGAGTAACTGTAAGCAGAGTATGAGTTTTCAAGTCTCAAAGGTCAGCTGAAGGTATTGCCTTTTTTTTGTTCAAACAGATTGAGTGAAGATTTTGCTTAACCTTTGCAAGAGTTATCAGAAGCAAATTGTGAGATGAGAGAATCAATCTTCTTGCTCTTATGTAACAACATTGGCGTTTGATATATTAAATTAGTAAGCATAATGCTTTGTATAAATAATTTTCAATTTTATAATATTTGTTAACATTTTTAGTTGATTAGAAGCATCAGAAACTAAAACTTTCCTTCACTCTCAATTTTCCTTCAATCTGTAAAGCCCATTTATATAATAAAAGCAGCCCAACCTATAAAAACCTTTAAACTTGTATAAATAACCAAAATCTAGAAATTGGATTAGCTCATACGAAGCCACCATCTTCTTCACCTTTCTCTCCACTTCCCAGTTACTAGATGTGTCTAAAAAGTATTGACTGATGCTGGATGAAATGAACTGAAGCTTGCTCTATAATTGATGAAAGTATGCAGAACCTTTATAGTATAATGTATGAGTAAACCACATGAGACTTCTCTTTAAATAACATCATTTCATTTTCCTATTCAATTTTAAGAATCACTTATCATTTTTGCTCTCTTGAAATGCCTAGTTTATGTCTGTGGCCTAAATACCAGTTGTTCAATCATAGTTTTCCTGAAGTAGGTCTTAACATGAAAAATATACTGTGGGTTTAATTTTTCTGTAGTTTCCTTTTTATTACTTGTAATACCTCCTTTCTTCAAGTTAATGTGGCTTCCTGTGGTGATTCTCTTATTTATCGCAGGGTGGTTCTTATTTCGTGATTTATACTCCATCTGATCTACTTTTGTTCGTTGCAATTAAGGCAACCAATCAGATAGTTCTTCTTGGTTTTGAAGGGGCTTTGTTTACTTTTCCTTCGACATAAGTGTTGTTGCAATCTGCTTACTAGAATTGTTCTTCTGGCAATTCGAAAAGAGATTCCTACTAGGTTGAAGATGAGGACAACAATCTAGTTCAAAAGATAAGAAAAACCCAAATTTTCATTTTTCTAGTAATAGCGGGTGGTAAGAAGTGAGAAGCTTTCACTTTGCAAACGACTCAAGAGAAGAAACTAAAAAGTGCCAAACCTAGACTTCTAGAAACCTAAGTAATCCTGAAACATGTAGGAAGCTTTTATAGACTTGAAAAGTTGACTTTTGGGCCTCAGTTTGTGCTGCTTTCACTTGGATTATGCTTAAAGTTATATCTTATGAGCCATTTATTTCCAAGTGTACAGCTAAGCCATTGATGAAGACCACAAAGTTTAAGCCTCCCAGCATTGAAAATGCCAACTGAACTCTGTTATATCATCAAAACCTGTAATAATATTGTCATGAAACGCCAAATTTATTGAAAGCTTAATGGAAGTTATCTTGGAAATCTTAATGGTTGAAGCTTTTGTTTTGCTGGTAATATATGTCCGTCATATTTCTTCTCTGGTTTTCTCCCCCTTTCTTTATGCTCACCTGGTATTTACTGAATTCGGATATGTTTTTGTAGGATCGAGACGTGGAATTGCACATAATTGATGATGTAAACACATGCTTTCATCGTAGTTACTGTTTGCTGCCTTCTTTTGTTTTCTGCTTATATAGTCTGCAATTTCTGTTGCAAATTAGTTTATTTTGAGATGATTTTAAAGTGTTGTTACCTAAGGTCTAATAACATTGAGAGATTGATTGATTTATAGTTGAAGCATAATTCGAACAACCATATTCTTTCATCTAAAAACAAGATCTTTTCGAGGACCAAACTATAATAAGCGCCATAGACGAGGAGACTGAATTCAATGCCCTAGTTGTAAGCAACTATCCTTCCACACCTTTGATTTGGTGAACGAACTGAACAGTAGAATTAATGTTTTTGTGTTACTGTTTTACAAGAGGAAGAGATTGCTCTTTTAGGATCATTATTGGGTGAAAGATGAACAGAAATTGGACTCAAGGATCGTATATGTTGCTATACTATGCAAGCTTATGAAGAAGTTGACTCCATACAGTAGTGTAGTAGATGCAATTGAAAAATAAATGGTTCCTGTCTTCAGCTAGTGTCTAGCGTAATTCACACATGGGATTGAAAGTCCCGTGCCGCCTGTCTTTGGTGCTTGATCTGTTCTTGATTGCTAACTAAGTAAACACGAAAGCTTTGTGGTTGATGCCTTAATGCCAGAGAAGAGAGCACCAGGGAACATCTGGGGAACTAGTTTGGAGGAGGATGTTGTAGCATGACTTGTTTGTGAAAGAGTCGTTAGGGTGGAGTTTCCACACGATTGTATCCTCGTCGCTTTTGTTTTAGAGACGGGAAAAACTCACAAAATGTATGAAATCCTCTGAATTGTCTAGACTATTGGCCTTCAGAAATGAGTGATGCGACTTTGGCATTACGAGGGATGGTCATCTGAAATGAGATGTGATCATCTAATTCATTAATTTTGTACCAATTTTATCTCAACCATTGAGATAGGTTAGAATAGGATTGGTACAGAATTAATGGATCTGAGGATCATTCCAATAGTTGAGATGAATTGAGATAGAGTTGATGCAAGGTTAATGAATTAGAGAATTTGAGGAGATCTGAAATGGAGACGTGATCCTCTGTTCTCCTTCTTTTGTCCTTACCCTGTCTTATTGTTGTTTTCAACATGTGACGAAAGATCCAAGAATCACTTTTGATGATAGGTAGCTGCAAGAATTTGATATTAAATCATATATAAATTAAAATTTTAGTTTTAAATTAAAAATTTTAATTTTTAATTAAAAAGATTTAGTAGTCAGTCCTTATTTCTATTTTTTCTTAAAGTATAAAGTATTATTACTTTTTATATGGTTTTGATAATTTTATTTATGTAATATTATTTAAAAGAATTGCAGCATAAGGTATTAACGCATTTTTATGTTATTTTTTTAATGTAATTTTATTGTTATATAATTTTTAAAAATTTTATTTATTTATAATTTACATACGATTAAATAAAAATAGATAAATATGATTAATTAACATAAATATTTTATTCTTCTTCTTATTAAATAACCAGATATAATAATTGTCCAATAAGAGAAGTAATAATAAAACCCAAAGTAGCTCCTCCGCGCAGCTTCGCAGCCACTTGCAGAAGCGCTGTGAGGTTTTGGCGATTCAACAATGTCCATACCCAAAGAGCTTTACCCTTCACAGGACGACCTTCTCTATGAAGAAGAGATCTTGCGCAACCCCTTCAGTCTCAAGCTATGGTGGCGCTACTTGGTGGCCCGCCGCGAATCGCCCTTCAAGAAGCGGTTTCTGATCTACGAGAGAGCTCTCAAAGCTTTACCTGGAAGCTACAAGCTTTGGCACGCTTATCTCACAGAGCGTCTCGATATAGTCAGAAATCTACCCATCACACACCACCAGTACGAAACCCTAAACAATACGTTTGAAAGAGCCCTTGTTACTATGCATAAGATGCCCAGGATATGGATTATGTATTTGCAGACGTTGACCAATCAGAAACTCGTCAGTCGGACTCGTCGGACGTTCGATAGGGCTCTCTGTGCTTTGCCGGTGACGCAACATGATCGAATTTGGGAGCTTTATTTGAGGTTTGTGAGTCAAGATGGTGTTCCAATTGAGACTTCACTTAGGGTTTACAGGAGATATTTGATGTATGATCCTGGTCATATTGAGGAGTTTATTGAATTTTTAGTTAATTCTCGACTTTGGCAAGAGGCTGCTGAGAGGCTGGCTTCTGTGTTGAACGATGATCAGTTTTATTCTATTAAGGGGAAAACAAAACATACATTGTGGTTGGAATTGTGTGATTTGCTTACTAGACATGCTAAGGCTATTTCTGGGTTGAATGTTGATGCTATTATTAGGGGTGGAATCAGGAAGTTTACAGATGAGGTTGGTAGATTGTGGACATCTCTTGCTGATTATTATATTAGGAGGGGTTTGTTTGAGAAAGCTAGGGATATTTTTGAAGAGGGTATGTCCACTGTGGTTACAGTGAGGGATTTCAGTGTCATATTTGATGCATATTCACAGTTTCAAGAGAGTATGGTTGCTCACAAGATGGAGGATCTGGATATAAACAACGAAGAGGAAGATGGGGCGGAGGAGAATGGGGTAGATTTGGATGAAGATATTCGTTTGCAAGTGGATTCTAACTTCGAAAAGAGGATACTTAATGGATTCTGGTTACATGACGATAATGATGTGGATTTTATGTTGGCTCAACTGGAATTTTTAATGGATCGAAGGCCTGAGTTGGCTAATAGTGTACTTTTGCGACAGAATCCACACAACGTGGAACAGTGGCATAGACGGGTTAAGCTGTTTGAAGGTAATCCAACAAGACAGATTCTAACTTATACTGAGGCTGTGAGGACAGTTGATCCAATGAAGGCAGTGGGCAAGCCTCATACTTTGTGGGTTGCTTTTGCTAAATTGTATGAAAATCACAATGATCTTGTGAATGCAAGAGTAATCTTTGACAAGGCTGTACAAGTGAACTATAAAACTGTGGATAATCTAGCTAGTGTGTGGTGTGAGTGGGCTGAAATGGAAATTAGACATAAGAATTTTAAAGGTGCATTGGAGCTCTTGAGGCGAGCCACTGCAGAACCGTCAGTTGAAGTCAAACGAAGAGGTAATTTCAGTTGTCCTGACATTCGTGAATATTTCTTGATTAATTCTTACAGTTCAGGATGGTTTGTTTGGCTTGGTAATTCTGTCACTTGATATAATCACTGTGTAAGTTGATTCAATTTGTTACTTGGTCTTGATACAAAATTGAAGGTCCAGGCATATGTTTAAGTAATGCAAATACATTTTATGATACTCCTATTATTCTAGGTCCTTACATCCACACTTATTTGAAAAGATCTGTTATCAGGAGTTTAGGCCTTGAGGATTGTGTCGAACTGGTGGAACTTCTGTTCTACTTTATTGTTTTAAGTTGATTTTTGTATTCTTTTTTTGGGTGCTCAAAATCAGGAACTAACGTTCAAGAACTTTTATATGTGATATCAATTACAGTGGCTGCTGATGGGAATGAGCCTGTTCAGATGAAAGTGCACAAGTCTTTGAGACTTTGGGCTTTTTATGTTGATTTGGAGGAGGGTCTTGGGACCTTGGAATCCACTCGAGCAGTTTATGAGCGTATATTGGACCTTCGAATAGCTACACCACAAATCATTATCAATTACGCATGGCTTTTGGAAGTATATTTCTGTAATATTTTGGTTGTCCTTCTGACTGCAATTTTTTTTAGCAAATTGATAAATTGTACTGCTTTTGCATCTGTAGGAAAATAAATACTTTGAAGATGCGTTCAAGGTATATGAAAGAGGTGTCAAAATATTCAAGTACCCTCATGTGAAAGATATATGGGTGACATACTTATCGAAGTTCGTGAAGAGATATGGCAAGACAAAGCTGGAACGTGCAAGAGAGTTATTTGAACATGCGATTGAGATGGTATGCATTCTATCGAGCAATCTCAGTTTTTCAGTTCCTCAGACTTTTAATTGGTACTTACTTTACACATGACAATAGACTGATGATAATTCTTGTGCTACTGTAGTGGTTTTTTTTTTTAAAAAAAGAATAAAGGTTTGTATTAACTATAGCAAAGCTATCTCAACATTTTTTTTTTTTGGAATTTAAGCTGTCTCAACATTACAATGAGTTCACATAATAAAACAAATTATAAAAGCATATGAAAGATAAAAGCAAGCGTTACAAATTTCGTCTAGTTTTCATTCTTGTAGATAGAGCATGTTGATCAAATTTAGCTGTCATAATGGCTATGATCTAATTGATGATGTCTGCAGCTATGTAGTACTTGTTCACTTCCTCATTCCTGTAGATCCTCTTGTTTCTTTCCTTCCATTTGCTGTCATAATGGCTGTGATCTAATTGATGATGTCTGCAAGTAATTAGTACTTGTTTACTTCCTCATTCCTGTAGATCCTTTTGTTTCTTTCCTTCCAATTGCTTGTGTATTTTTCTTTATTTGTAGAAGCTTTTTACTGGGGTTTGTTCCTATCATCCAAAGTATTATCTACTTTACTTATTGACTTCACTGTTCAGTGATGCTGACCTTACTGTTTGTGGTTCTTTTCCTACACTTGCCAGGCACCTGCGGATGCAGTGAAACCGCTGTATCTCCAGTATGCAAAGTTAGAGGAGGATTATGGCTTGGCGAAGCGAGCCATGAAGGTGTATGATGAAGCAGCAAAGGCTGTTCCTAACCATGAAAAACTGAGTATGTATGAAATTTACATTGCTCGTGCATCAGAAATCTTTGGGGTTCCCAAAACAAGGGAGATATATGAGCAGGCTATAGAATCCGGATTGCCAGACAAAGATGTAAAACTTATGTGCTTGAAGTATGCCGAGCTTGAGAAAAACTTGGGAGAAATAGATCGTGCACGGGCAATATATGTCTTTGCAGCCTCATTTTCAGATCCAAGATCTGATGTGGACTTCTGGAATCGATGGCATGACTTTGAAGTGCAACATGGAAATGAAGATACATTCCGTGAAATGTTGCGTCTCAAACGAACTGTCTCAGCAAGCTATAGCCAGGTATCATGCCATCCTTGGTGATCCACTCTTTGTTCGAAATAGCCTGAAGTCAATTATACTTAAAATGAGATAGGATCCACATAAGTGAATGCTATTATATAGTCTTTTATTAGAAATGAACCGTTATCAGATCAAAGCCAGAACTTTTCGTTATAGCAAGTGGGACGAATAGGACACACGCCCAGTCCTGTGACTTTCTACTTTTTCTTTGTTCAAGTTTGGTTGTTGTTTCCAACTTCTACTTTGAACTGTTTCCATTTCTGCTTCATTGGCAATGTGTCTCATATTTTTTGTACTAGTTGATCTTTTATCACATTAGCTCATTGAAATATCAAGTGCAACACGTCTTAGAATTTTGATGATCCATTTTTGCTTTATTTAATTGCTTTGATACCAGATTTTACTGGGATTGCTACGTAACTTCTTGATTTTGCTTCTTGCTGCAGACGCACTTCATCCTGCCTGAATATATGATGCAGAAGGATCAGAGGCTGAACATTGATGATGCCAAAGATAAATTGAAACAGGCAGGGGTTCCCGAGGACGAAATGGCTGCTCTGGAGAGACAGATAGCTCCCGCAGTTAATGACAGTGCTGCTAGAGATAACAACGGTAGAAAGGTTGGATTTGTAAGCGCTGGGGTGGAGTCACAGACTGAAGGTGGGACAAAAGCTAGTTCGAATAACGAAGACATTGAACTTCCCGATGAAAGCGATTCTGAAGAAGGTGATGATGAACGAGTCGAGATTCAGCAGAAAGATGTTCCGAATGCAGTTTTTGGAGGATTGGTCAGGAAGAGGGAGGAGGGTGAAGATCAAGGGATGATGACAGATGGAGTTGGTGGTGCAAGGGATACTACAGATGGTGAAAACCGGCTTGGTGCACTGGAAAGGATAAAGAGGCTAAAAAAGACATGATTGGCATCAGAGCTTGTGATAATTATTAACATGTTTCTTCATATCCTTTTACTCAACGCTATCTCTGGCTGGGACTGGGATGAAATTTTGACGCCATTTTATGTTGTAATTTTAAGTTACTGTAGTTCCCTGTACTAGTGTACACTGTATATCTTTTAGTGTCATTACCAGGGAGGTTTGGAGCCTTGATTGAATGGCAATAAGCTAGACCGGGTTCGGGTGATTCCAAACCTAATTGGGCGTTTCCGGGTGATTTGAAGTCCAATTGGCCATCCGACCAAGCTTCAGGTAAACCCTAATTTTAACCCTTTGAACAACAACGATGTTTTCAGGTGATTTCAAGATCGATTGGGCATCTGATCAAGATTTGGGCAAACCCTAATTTTTAACCCCTTGAGCAAGATGGTGTTTTATTCAATTGGCTCTCAATAGATGTTTCATCTATTAAACAAAATTATGTTTTTTTTTTTTTTACATAAAGGGAAAAGAAAGCACCGAAATCTTTGATTATTTGAGTTATTTTGTCTTGAATCGATTTTAGACTTAAAAAAATATTTTTAAATTAAAACTATAATACAATATGAATTCTAGGTAAATTGCTTTTCTTATATGTATATATGTAAGAAGAAAATTTAAAAATATTTATTTTATTATTTTTTACGTGCTTCATAGAATATGTCTAATAAAAAAATCAAATCGGTTTTAGCAGTTTAATTATGAAAATTTTGAAATAACCAGTTTTTTGTTGAAGTTTTAACATTTAGGTTTAATTTATTTTAGTAACCTTTGTTGTTATTAAAGTAACAATAATTAATTAATTAATTAATTAATTTTTATTTATCAATCTTTTTTTTCAATTAAATTTTAAATTAATAATAGTTCATTCTAATTTTATTTTAAAATTTTCAATTTTATAAACCTTAAACCTTTTCTGTTATAAGTTTAACTTCCGATTCGGCTTTTAAAATATTAAAATGTCTTTTTTTAATAATAATAAGATTTATAATTATTATCTTTTAATTATGTACATAATAAGATATACTTAGTAAATATGTTTAACTTGTTAAAACAATATCTAAGTAAATATGATGTCTTGAAAGTATACTTAAATTTGATTTGAACATAAGTCCTTTAAATTAGTAAATACATAAAAATTATTTATTAAATATATCATATCTTAAAAATTAAATTATTGCTTTCTATATGTATTTAAGTCCAGCATCATTCACATGAACATGACTATATGTCGTGTATATATATATATATATATGTGTGTGTATATATTTTATAAATTAACCTCCAATACGTTTCCCAATATTAAAAGGAGATTTATGATATCCTGAAAAATAGTTTTTAAAAGATTGTTAAAAATTGGCCGTTCCATTTTCAAGCTTACGAAATAGGCGGGAAAAGCCCCAGTAAAAGCAGCAAAACGACAAAACCGCCCGCCCATTTCCCTCCGATTCCAGATCTCCGGCGATGATCAACGTCCTCAACGTGGCGGAGAAGCCGTCGGTGGCGAAATCGGTGTCCGGCATACTATCTCGGAATCAACTGCGAGTGAGAGAAGGGCGGTCCCGCTACAACAAGATCTTCGAGTTCAATTACTCCATTAACGGCCAAGCGTGCCACATGCTCTTCACGTCCGTCACCGGCCATCTCATGGAGCTCGAATTTGAAGAGTCCTTCCGCAAGTGGCATTCTTGTGACCCGGCAGATCTCTACCTTGCTCCTGTCCGGAAATCCGTTCCTGAGGTACAAATCCTTTTGATGCATTGAAATGTATCAAACATTTAAGCAGACCGTCTCTACTGTTTACTTAGTATTTTGGTGTAGGATAAGAAGGATATCAAAAGGACATTGGAGGAGGAAGCAAGGAGGTGTCAGTGGCTTGTTTTGTGGCTTGATTGTGATAGAGAGGGAGAGAACATCGCATTTGAAGTAGTGGAAGTATGTAGAGCAGTTAATCGTCAAATCACGATTCGTAGAGCTCGCTTCTCTGCTTTAATTGACAGGTTTCGTAAGAGAATATGCTATCCTCATTCACTGGATGGAAGTTAATTCTAATTTGTGGAATTCTAAAACTTGGGATTCTGGAGGGATTGGAACTGAATCAAGTTACTTTATATCCATGTTTGTTTGGTCCTGATTTTAAAAAATATATATATTTAAACCAACAGGGAAATTCATGAGGCAGTTCAAAATCTTGTCGCTCCTAATCAGTGGTTTGCTGATGCTGTGGATGCTAGGCAAGTGAGTATTGTTCTTCGTGTAGGAATGAATGTCTAACTTTTGCAAAACTGCAACAACTATTTCACAATAATAAAGTCACAGAAACGAACTCAATGATAATCTTTTTTGTTTAATTCTCTTAGGAGTTAAATTTCAGCTATCATATCTCCTACCTAATCATAAGTGATATTTCCTATTGATAGCTAAGAGGATTGATAATGACCCTTTTCATTTTGCAGGAAATTGATTTACGAATTGGTGCTTCTTTTACCAGGTTTCAGACCATGCTGTTGAGGGATAAGTTTATCATAGATTCCGCTCAAGAAGAAAGAAATCTCGTTTTAAGTTATGGGCCTTGTCAGGTTGGTTGCGGCTTACAACTTCAGAGCACGGGATTCAAATGGTTTAAATTTTGATATTGCTCATACTAGTTATGGATCAGTCTTTCTGATTTGTTGATTTTGCAGTTTCCTACACTTGGCTTCATTGTGGAACGTTATTGGGAGATACAATCACATGAGCCAGAAGAGTATTGGACTATCAATTGTTCTCACACATCAGATGAAGGAGTCGCTACCTTCAATTGGGTGTAAGCTCTTGAGGTTTGGTACACAATGCCTTTCGAGTTTTGGATGTTATAATCTTAAGATTTATGTCACCTTGGTTTTACAGGCGTGGGCATCTCTTTGATTACAATTCAGCAGTTGTACTTTATGAAATGTGCGTTCAGGAACCCACCGCAACTGTAAGCAAAGAGTTCATTTCCTGGGAACTTATTCAATTTTGAATTACTTGTTTTTCTAATTTTGAATTTTTAATATTTCAAAAAGGTAACAAAAGTACTGCAGCGAGAGAAGCTGAAATATCCTCCATATCCGTTGAGTACTATTGAGCTTGAAAAACGTGCTTCAAGATATTTTAGGATGAGCTCTGAGCACACTATGAAGGTGGGAGCATTTGGGATGCACCTCTTATGTTACATTCTTGCAAGTCTTTGCTATTAATGGTATAGATGCATCGATCAATGTCGAGTTAAATTTGGCAAGTTGATGATTTATCAACAACATCAAGAAAGAGTTCAGAAACACTATCTGCGTACTAGTTGAACAATTGGGCTCTTCCATATACTTTAGGATATGATAAACATTTAGCAATTTTTAGGATACAATTCTACAGGTGCTGAAAACGTCTTTAAAAAAACGTTGGATAAGAAATAAGGTTCTTTTGTATATAAAAATATCTTATTGCTATTGTCACAACAGATTTTGAGACTGATTGAAGCTGTTTCTGCCAGAGCAGGAACACAGAAGAATCATTCTTGTGTTTTATATCCTCATTGATTTGTTTTACCATTAATCTTTGACGCATTCAATTCTCCTCCTGCTTTTGTTATTTGTAGGTGGCAGAAGATCTTTATCAAGCAGGTTTCATCAGTTATCCTCGTACAGAGACTGATTGCTTTTCTAGCAGGACTGATTTGCATGTTAGTAACTTTATCTATTAGGTTTCTGTGTGTTTTGTGTTTCTTTGTCGTCTTCGCTCTCTTTGTATGGTGCTTCTTCCGTGAATATGGTTCTTATTGGCCTGCTATATTGCTCAGCGTTAACTATTAATTTACCAGCTGATTTCAAATCTTATATAGGCAATTGTACGGGAACAGCAACAACATCTTGTATGGGGATCATATGCACAAAGGTTGTTAGATCCTGGAGCAGGACTTTGGAGAAACCCGAGTAGTGGTGGGCATGATGACAAGGCCCATCCACCTATTCACCCCACTAAATTTTCTGCTGGAGAAAGTGCATGGAGTCAAGATCACCATGTCAGTACCTCGGATGCGGTCTCTCTTACAAGGCTTCTAATATATTCTTGTAAAGTTAACTAAGTTCGACTTTTCACAGAGATTGTATGAGCTAGTGGTTCGCCATTTTCTTGCATGTGTTTCACAACCAGCTGTAGGGGCTGAAACTATTGTGGAAATCGATATAGCTGGTGAACAGTTTTCTGTAACAGGGAGAGTGATTTTATCTGTAAGTATCCTATCTAATTCTTAGCCTTCGGTCCTTTTTCATTTTTTTTAATATTGTAATGTCTGAAGTGAACAAAAGGGAATCTTCAATAGCTTAGCTAAGTCCATGTTTCTGCACGAGAATGTAAATCTAAATGCTTGGTTCATCAAGTATCCAACCCTGTTATAAAACTGATCACAATAATCTGCCTTGTTTTGGACAGTCTCTTCACAAATAGACAAATTATAAAACAAGGTGGACCCTTGGCTCAAGAGTTGGGTATTCTATAGCATGGACCGTTGATTCATCTATATTCTTATGTATATGTCTTGTTCATTAGACAAGCTTTAGAGCGACATGAATGACTAAATTAGTTTTGTCTCATCATTGTCGACCACTCTATGGTTTATTTGGGATAGCTTTTCGTGCCTTGCTTCTTGTAAGTGTCACTATCTAATGCAAAAGCTTTCTCAACCAGAAAAACTACTTGGATGTTTATCGTTTTGAATCATGGGGAGGTTCAATCATTCCAACATACGCCTTTGGACAACAGGTTTGATATTTTTCGTTGAATTTGAAGATATATGATTTTGTCCTTTCCTTCCTCATCCGTTGGTTTGTTGTTATAATAATTATCTTTCAGATTTTCTTCTCAAAATTATATAGGAATAAAATTATGAGGATCGCCATCCTATAACTTATATATTATTGAAAGCTTTTTGGTTAACATTGCATTATCATCACCTTGGGAAACCTTTCATAGCTTTATTTGCCACATAAGGCAGCAAAGAGCACCTAGAGAGTCATTTGAGCAAAAATTTCCTCTCATGCTGGAGGTTTGAAGCTTGTGGAACTAGTACATCAAGATCAAAGCAGCAATTCAACTTATGTGCATGATATTTATATATGGAGCTAAATTGAGGAGTTGATTTTCTTTTTCTTGCATGTTCAAATTACCACATTTATAAAAAATACGATGCTAGTTCTTATGCACTGTCTGGGCTAAGTAATTAATTGATTTAGTAGTTGAAACACTAAAAACTGATTGTTTAATTTGCTCACATATGTTGGATTGATCAATGTAATTAACCTGTTCATAAACAGCACAAGGTAGCACTTTCTGAACACAAAGGAATGCAATGAAACAAAAAACACAAGAACAGAAAGTCCTAGGATTGTGTAGTGGGAAGTATTCAATATTAATGATTGTTGGTATGATTATTCAGCTTGGTGACTGGGATGAATTTGACAACAATATCAGAATATTCATTTTGCTAGAAATCTTTTGTTTTCAAATCTCACCCAAGCTTTGTAACTAAACTTCACCTGTTCCTATCTCCCACCTTGTTGTCTCCTCACTTCTGAAAAGGAGATCTGGCATCCTTCTTTATATGATTTTCCTTTGCTGGGTAAATTAGTTGATATTGTTCAAAACAAGCGTTCACCAATGGAGACTGATTAGCAGGGTAATATTTTGAGCTTATATCTCTTTGTTGGATTAATTTCAAAGTTTAAAGAATAGTGAAAGAGACCACAATGTTGAACCATTATACAGTTTACTCCAACATCACTCACTCTTGATTCTGGAGTAACCAGACCACCGCCTCTGCTTAGTGAAGCTGATTTACTAGCTTGTATGGACAAGGTTAGTAAATTTGATGTTATTTAAAGGAATAAGTAATAGATGATTTTGGGTAGAGAATTCCTTGGTACCATTATATACCAGCTAATTCTTTGTGTTATATTCTTGTATTTAAGGCGGGCATTGGAACAGATGCAACGATGCATGATCACATAAAAAAGCTGCTAGATCGTTTCTATGTGACGAAGGACGCAAATACTCGTTTCTCACCAACTAGTCTTGTAATCTTACTGAATCTGGCTCTTGGTTATGTATATTGGTCTTTTCCAAGTTTCATTTTTCTTGTCTGTATGCTTGTAGGTTTAAGAGCTAATATTTGCATGTTTTTAAGTGAGGACAATGTATACTTAGTGCCTTAGTGGCATAACATTGACAGAACATAAAATACTAACAACTTAAAAACGATATCTAGAGTTTCAGTTATTCCTGCTACACATGCAATTATCTGACTCAGATCTATTCCTTTCTGCAAATTCTTGTCCTAGTATAGTACTATGACTTTGTCTGAAAAGTAAAGCTTCTGCATATACTTTTGTTGTTCAGAGAGTTAGACAATGCAGAATAGGAAAGATGGGAATTGGGGAAGATTATAAAGCAAGCAGAAATGAAGAGAGAACATAACGTAATCAGGTTGATAAGGGAATAAGAAGACAAATTGACAAAGGGAAAAAGAGAGGACGTGTTTAACTTATCTACTCGACTATTTAATCATTTACCTAACTTGAGTGGACGGTTTTAAGGCCTAGATTGTCCACGGTTTGCTGAAGTATCCTAAAGCTATGACAAACATCAAGGACACCAAGTCCAGCTCTTGCTACTAGGCTAAATATGAAGCATTTACCTTTACTGCATCTGGAGTTATATGACTTATTATGGGCTTTACAGAGGCAATTGTTCATTTATTAATTATGAGCTGATAATTTTCAGGGGGAGGCGCTAATTATGGGATATGATAATATGGGGTAAAGTTTTATGTTCCAGTAACTAGGTGTCTTCTACACCTTGAAGTGCATAGACCTTTGTTCTACACTTTTACTGAGGAATCTGCGACTTTTAAATCTCTTTAGGTATGAACTCTGGAAACCCTATCTCAGATCAATGATGGAATGTGACATGAAGGAAGTTAGCGTGGGGAATAAAAGTAAAGACGAAGTTTTGACAAGATGCTTACAGCAAATGAAATCTTGCTTCCTGGATGTAAGTTATTACTGGCTTCCTCCTGCTAAGGGAATCTTTTAGCTGGGAGGGATTTTCTCTTGTTAGTCGCAGACAATGACCGCTGCCATTAATAGCTAAACAAAAAGAGAGTTGCTATGGTGATACTTGAGCGTGTTTGCATGCTTTCAAGGCTTAATTCAAACTCCTTCATTGTTTGTTTAGTTCACTTATCTGCAGAGTATGATCAATCATACATGCAGTGCATTTTGTTAATGTCCAATATCCAATCCAAGGCAATATGTTTGCAGGCGAGGACAAATAAAATAAAGCTTTTGGAAGCCATGGAAGTTTTCTTTCAGAGGTGGATCCCCAGCTCCTCCAAAACCTTTTATATATTACAAATGGTTCAACCATAATCCATTTTTTATCGCCTATACAGATCGGATAGATCTGGAGGAGATGATGTTCATGCAGTAGGGGAAACTGTTAGGTTGTGTGGACTTTGCCAGGAATCAAACATGGTATTGAAGAGAAGCCGGGTATGAGCTTTTTCATTTACATTATGTCTATATGGGCTATCACTGAGTCATCACATTTACTTAAGGGCCAACTGTATTATCAATTAAGTAAATGTTTCATATTTCCAAATGATAAGGTTAAGTAAGAACATGCAGTTTTACTTACATTTCCATGCTACTTTTACAAGTCTAGGACTTTCCTATTGTCTAATAAAATTAGGTGGTCCCTCTGAACAGGATGGCAATTTTATGGTTGGCTGCTTGGGTTTCCCACAGGTTGGTTATTTTTTACAGAACGTCTTATTCCTTATCAAAGGAGTTCCCAACGCGTAATTCACTGTTTTGAGCGGAACTGTAATGGTTTTTTCATTTATATCATCCTGCTGACGAGTTAGTTTGCAACTGTTTAATGCTGAATTTGCCTAATTGCTCTTATATACCTTTATTTTCTCCAATTTTCCTAGTTGAGTTCACCATCATTTTTATGGATTCCAATAAATGCATAAATTCGGCTACATTATCCTTTATTTCTATGATCATTTAAATCTAGATCGTGTTGATCCAAATGTACTGATTATTTTTATGTTGCAAATCTTTTCAATCTTTTCATCCTTTCATATAGAGTAAAATCATGGTTTAGGAAATTGCTTCATGGTTCACTTGGCTGAAGGACTAGGGTGGAAATTTCAGTTTTGGGTCCTCAAATCTCACTCTTCTCAGCCCACGTGTAGGATTTCAGCTTTGTTGACTGAGTTGTGAAAAATGTTATTTATAGATTAACATCAATAGCAGTTTCTATGTTTCTTTTAGCGTTGCTAATATTACAATTACAAAGTGAAGTCACGTTATGTCTCATGCCAAAACTGATGGGGTGAAAGTGGATGTTTATTAACTTAACTCTTATCTATCATATATTGAACTTCCATTTCTTTCAACTTCTCAGTGTAGAAATGCTGTGTGGCTCCCTGGAGCTGTATTAGAAGCCACTGTTACCAACAACGTTTGCAACTCATGCACTCCAGGTTGTTATGTGTATTTCTTCTTAACTGCTTCATAGGTGGCTAAGACACCAATTTATGTGCTAGTGTTATCTGGACTTCTACTTGCAAGTTGTAGGTTTCTGAATAGAAGGAAAATTCATGCTTTGAGCTTTTTAAGTCAGTGAAACTGGATCAATGTCCCAAACCTTCTATCTTGTCCCTTTCTAATATGATAAAAGTACCCAAATCAGTTCTTGTATCATGCATCTCCCGGAGAAAAATTTATCTAGATATTTTTCCAAAAAAAAAAATCATGTAGAGGCTAGGAGGAAACTGAAGCTCTTCTAAGAAACAAATCTTCTAACTGGTTCAGAGATATAACCTATAGCTTTAATAGAGCTAATTCTCTTGTACATAGTCACTTCACCTCTCTGAAAATGTTCAATGCTGCATAGGTTGCTAGAAAATTACTTGGGTTGTAGTTTCTGGTTAGCTCTATTGCATTAATTGATTGCTTGTTTCAGTTCGCCAATATTCTTTGCTGATAGAACCCTTTAAAAATTTCAGGCCCTGTATATTTGATTCAATTTAAATTCCGCCAGATCGAAATTCCACCAGGCTTTAGTGTCAACCATTTGGGTAAGTGCAGCCCCATAGTATAGATTGTAGATTGTATTATTACTTTGAAATAGACCTAAAGATAACTTGATTAAATTTTATACAATTTGACCTCCAAACTTTTGTCATGAAATTCTTAAAGTGTCCAAATTGTCAGAGGCAAGGGGTTTGCTAAGGCGATCAAGCGTCCTGTTGGTATTATATTGCATAATCATGTTCCATTTCATTTTAGGCGCTTAGCTATGAAAATTCGAATTATTGGCAACTCATCATTAACCTTTTACCTGAGGCCCATCATTGGCTGATATTTTTCACTCTAACAAGCCTTCTAATGCAATCTCTTTCATTGAGCTAAAACATGGACAAACTTGAAGCTGAGAACGAAGTAAAAACTTATGGAGTAAAACAATATGCATATATGCGTGTGTGTGTAACATATTGTTCTACGCAAACTTCCTAAGGACCCAGTTATTATCTGCACGCATGCCTTTGTATCCTTTGTGTCCACCTTGGACAATGTCCTTCTGAACATTGGATCACATTGTATAGATCTATACGAAGAGAGCATTAGTCTCAATAGGAAACCCTGAACCGTTTTCATGTACTTGGTTAATCTATTCCTCGCTTCTCAATATGCATTCTATGATCCTAGTTTCTTTTTACGCCTTTCATGCAAATAACTCCGAGATCTCTCTTCAACTTTCTGCACCATGTAGAGACATATAACAGTAACTATTACAGTAGTTGCGAGGAGTTCAACCTTAAATGTACGTTTAACGTCTCGTTTTTTGGCTAACGAAAATTTTCACTCACATTGACCAGGTTGCATTGGTGGCTGCGATGAGACTAATAGACAATTGATAGATATATGTGGAACTGGTTCACGCACACAAGGTTTGTCTATATCCTCATCTTCGGTATTTTAATGGTCCTGTTAATAATTATTAGACCTAGTATATAGTCCTTGTTCTCATTTGCGAGTTTTTTTCGTCATATATAATTATTATTTAGTGATTAATAATTTTTATATTATTATTTAATATTATTTAATAACAACTACTAATAATGACTAAAGAAAGTACTTAAATAAGATTATAAATTATTAATAAAAGAAAGACAAATTAATAACCTTGTTGGCAATAGAAAATCTCATGAAATGAGGGATGTCTTCTGCAGCAAGAGGTCGGGTACCTTCTACAACCCCTGGCAGTAATTCTAGGCCGAGTGCTTGCACTTACTGCCATCAAACAGGACATGCATCAGCGAGTTGTCCATCACAGCTTTCAGCTTCCCGACTTTCTCGGTCTCAAGCAAGGAATCAACAGGATGGTATTGCTAATATGGTCTCTCCTCTAAATTACTCTGAATTTGCATGCTTTTTAGATGACAAGTTCCTCTTCTTGATCAAATCAACAAAGATTAAACAAGAGAGAGGACATGTTTGACTGTTAAGAAATACAGAGGTTCTACAATAATTTTCATATGATCAGATATCATGGATATCTGCTATTGTCCACTTGCAATAGAGTACTCCGGTAAAAGTTAGAAATGATCGAATTTC
Organism: Erythroxylum foetidum; assembly: GCA_026546835.1. Lineage (NCBI taxonomy): Eukaryota > Viridiplantae > Streptophyta > Magnoliopsida > Malpighiales > Erythroxylaceae > Erythroxylum > Erythroxylum foetidum. Next base: position 35,866,449 of record JANZLF010000220.1, on the reverse strand, counting down.
ATATAAAATGACTGCATTTTGATTAATTAATTTTATAATATTAAATAACATTATTTTATTTAATAATTTTAGTTCAATCAATTCAATTAAATTATTAATTTCGAACTAGATAAATCCAACAAAAATTGCTGTCTGTTATCAGTTGGATAGCTAGACTCTGATTTAGTGGATCTATTTGTATTTCCATAATTTGAAGAAAAGATATCATCTCAATTTTATGTGGCTGACGTCGATCATCCCTTTGGACCATCATTTGAAGCATATCTGGTATTTACACTGTTAATGCCGCATTGCAGGAGAATCTTCAATGTCATGCAACACGTGTGGTACACCTTGTGTTCTGCGAACTGCTAATACTGAAAATAACAGGGGAAGAAAGTTCTATTCCTGTCCATCACAATCATGCAACTTCTTTATGTACGTAATCTAAATCCATTACATGGCTTTGTGAGTATAACTTACTTTCGGAAAAGTTGTCAGCAAGGAAACCAGCAAATTTTCTATATCCTCTTTATGTTTGTAATATGCCCTTTGAATGAATACAACCGAAGTCAGAAAATAATTAGTCTATCCTACCTACCTTGGCAATTTTGAAATGAGTTTTCATTTTCTGTTCTGTTTCACTCATAATATTACGAGCCCTTGATTAGGAAACAAGTTCAATAGAACAAACAACTATGGAGAGCATGTTGTTCCTTACTGCATGCTGGTGTCTGTAATACAGATGGGAGGACAATCTCAATAATGGCATTGGTGCAAGAAATGTTCCACGTGCAGATACTACTAACCGGAGGCGAGCTGGCCGTGGTGGAGGCCTCCAGAACGGAGGACATGCTACTGGTGTGACTTTTGTATCAGCCACTGGTGATCCTTTGCCTGAGAGAAGATGCTACAAATGTGGTGATCCATCACACTTCGCCAATGTTTGCCCACATCGTGGTTCATGATTCACACTCTCAGAAACAAAGATTCACATCAAACTGAAGTAGATTGATGCAGTCATATGGAGAACGGGTCTCCCTTAGAGTGCTACAGGTTTGTTCATTTACTGATCTTAACCATTAAATGCGGTTTATTCAAAGAAAAAACGTTTGGACTTTTTAGTTTCAATTCTTTTTTTTAATTTTGTGATTTTTAGTCCTTTTTTTAAATAAAAATAAAATTTTATTAGATAAATCTCGTGTTTTAAGTTCAAGCCCAACTCATGTCTGAGTGGGCTTTGCCAGTATACTATAATACCGATGCCAAATAGAACCGTAACTAGTCATTCATAGCTGCAAAGAAACAACTCATTTTCCTTGAATATTAATGAAGGTCCAATCATGAAAAAGTAAACTGTGAGGTCAATTTAGGATTAGAAAGCTTTCATTTCAACTTAGTGAAATCACTAGTGGGATGGGACAGTTATCAGAATACAAAATTATATTTAGTAGGCGAATCATCAAGCCTTGTTCTTGAGATGAGTTTTAATTTTTCTTTTCCTTTTTCTGATAGGAGTAGGACAACTACAACTAGCTCTGTAGGATCAATGGTTAAATATTTCAGTGATTTCACCCCCACACAATCCAATATCCTCCAACAAAAGCCTCAAGAATTTATAGCTAAACTTGTATTGTACACCAACCTAGAGACATTCCAATAGGGAAGAACCCCACTTGCTTTCATTGGGTATCGAATTCCTGGAACCCACAAAACTTTGTGAGGGTTAGGTGAATGATTTAGCCCACACGGTCTGTCTATATAAAATAGAAAACCAGAGCAACGTGTAAAAGAATAGTTGGATAGTCAAAATTTGGGATTGTTGATACGTTATCTTAACGTATCCATTAATCCAAAAACAATTTTAGTATTTCACAAACTAGAATTTCTTAATTTAACGTTCAAATTTGTATTCATTATTTTTTGAAATCAAATTTGTATTCATTATTCTTTAAGGTTATATTGAATAAAATTTTAATATTATATTGAAATGATCTAATCAGAAATACTAATGTAGGATTAAGTGATGTATTTAATTTAATTAGAGTTAACAAATTTATTTGTATTCTTAAAATTAATTGGTTGCATTATTGATAGTTTAGGTTTGATCTAATTTGTTATCATTTTTAAATTTAACTTATATTTACAGATCTTACTTGTTTATATTTTTAACTTATTATCTTTCACATTATCAAAATTAAACACTTTCTTTTAGATAACTTGAGAACTTTGAAGTTGTAGGTACAGGAAGACTAAACTCAATCAATTAAACTACCTTTGAAGGCAAATTTGTTAATTTGGAATAACAATTAGCCAAAAGAATACAAATGTGTGAACATGATCAACATAATACACAATACAACTTCTAGGCGTGGAATAGTTTATTTACCTCCAAAAGCCTTTTAGCGAAAAGAAAACAAAAAGAAAATACACAAGAGCTCTCTGCAAAAGCACATGCAGAGCAGAAGAAAGGAAAGCATATATTCCCCCACAATGAACGATCTGTTTTATCGGGCACCGAAACGTGCAGTAGTGGTGGGGTAGTTGTTGACGAGTCGGTCAGTACTCTGAGTCTATCTTGGACTCAAACGGTGGAACGCTCATTTTAGACGTGCCTATATTCCGGTTTGATATTGTATAAGGAAGGTAAATCACAGTTTGATTCTAGCCAGCTTCTCAAAAAGGCAACCTAATGTTTGATACGCACAAAAAATTACCATATTAGATAAGCTCCCATATTATCACTGTCGAAACTCGAATCTAAAATTTTGGACTCACTTTTCTTTCCCATGATCAACTGGGCTGTGAGTCTACCATTTTTAGCGAATGAGTTCTAAGTTGGCACATTAGTGACACATGCAACGTTCGTCGTTTGTGTTTAGTTTATTCAGTTTTTCCCTGTTTCCTCACATATTTTTATCCATAGTGTCAGTGCCCAACATGGGTTGTTTTATGTGTAGCCATAGGTCCACTAAATATCTACTGTGCCTATTATTCAGGAAAAAGGTTCTATGTTTTATGCGTGGCCATAGCTCCACTACATAGCTACTATCCCTATTGTTCAGGAAAAAGGTTCTATCTTATTACAATATAACTATATTATAACATGTAAAGTATTGTAATAGTTACAGTGAACGACCTAAGATATCTTCCAAAATCTTAGAAAATTCTGTAAATCTTTGTGCTGAAGAAGAGGGGAGGTTAATGATTGTCTTTTTGTCCAAAATTTATCAGACTTACTTAAAGTTTAGTCAGTATGTAGTTAAAAATATAGGTCAATAAATTAGGCTAGTTAATTTGTATTTAAGTTAATTCCAATATTTTTTGTCATAGAAAAATATATAATACGTATTTTGGACAATATTTTAAAAACTGAATCGATTTAATCAAGTAAAAATTTTAAATTTTTATTTGATTTAGTTTAATAAACTTATGCTGTCGGTTTGTTAATTAATTGGTTAATTTTTGTATACTAATAAATTTTTATACATCAAAATAAATTATTTAATTTTTAATTGATTTTTTTATAAATAAGAATAATATTTTTTAATTATTTTTTAAAAAATTAATTTATTTAATCTTTAATTAATTTTATGACAGTTAAATATTAGTTAAATTTTTAAAAATTTTAATTTTTTATCTGATTGATTTAATTTTTAGTCCGGTTTTTAAAATAGTAGTTGTTGATACGATATTGTGAAGCCAATTTTAATAAATTTTCTTTTATTATTAAAGAAAATTAATTATTGTTATATCTTAAGTCAATATTAGATAGTAGGAATAGTAATGAATTAGGTTTTTAATATACAGTTTCAGTGTGATTTAATTGAATTTACTTCGATATTAAAATAATATTATTTTATTGAATTACTTTAAGTATTTGAAATATGAGAAATTTTAAGTTGAAATTTTCAAACTTTAGACTCAACTTGAAACTTTATGACTTTCGAATATGATCCGTAGGTTTGGAAGAACGTAAAGGTGATTCTGAAGTATAATGCACGGTACGTGATTGATGAGAGTGATGTGCACGGAGATGTGAATTTATGTGCAATGCTGGGTCGTCTCTTTCCTTAGCTGCTAGACACTTAAACCTCAAGAGTCGTTTAGGAGTAGCCGTTGGGCATAATTAAAACGACTACTAAGGCCATAGAATAGAATTCGGTGATCTAAGCAATGCCAAGCTGCTTTCCATTATCGATACTCTCTATAATTTGCATTGCTCAGCTGAAACATATTGCTTCTTGGAGCTTACCATTCATTTGTCCTTTCCACCAACAATTTAATAAAAATTTCTGCCGAATTTGAGAGTATTTACTAATTCGTAATCTTATTCTTAACTAATAGATATATTGTTTTTAACTTCTTTTTGTCAAATGTTATTAAAAAATTAAATTTAGTTTACAAGATTATTTAGGCATGACCAATAATTGAGTTAAACTCAAGATTTTAGGGGCCGTTTGTTTCTGTTTTTTTTTTCTTCTATGTTTGTTGTCGTTTTTGTAAAAAAAAATAGATAAGTTAAACGTGTTTAGCTTACTCTGTTGCGATTTTTTGTTTCTGAAAATAAAAAAACTACAACAGTTTTACAGAAACCAAAAAATATCGTTTCTCTTAATTTTGACAACATGTTTTCTTCGACAAAAAACCAACATAACCTTGGTTTTTATCTCGAAATAATAATAATAATAAATTTGGGTCAAAAGTATAATATTATTATTTTATCAAATTGATCTGGTATATATTAATTTATTAAATTAAAATATGATTTGAAATTCAATTAATTCAAATTTATTTTATTAATAATAAATTAAACCTAATCAAACTTAGTTTAATATCTTTAAATGATTACTGTAATAAATTTTGAAGAATGGTTTTTTGTATTATTGGTTTTATCACAATGAATTGTATAATAATAACAAGAATAAGTTTATTATCACTTTCCCATGCTTTCTTCAAGCAACTCTAAATAATAATTGTAATTGAATTTAAAGATTACTAGAATTTAGTCTGCATCATTATTTTTCTATTACTGAGTTTATCAGAAATAGCCTATCTATTATGTAAGGATAAGAATGTATATTATTAGACTTTCCAAAATCTTACTTTACTGTAAGATTTTGGATTAAATGTGATAATAACGATGGTGATATAAGTGGAAAACCTCTTTTCTGCTTTTTTTTTTTTTGGTAGTACGATGGAATAAAAGGAGATTGCTAAAATATTAAGCAACAGAGGTTCATTTCTTGCAAAGATAGAAGGGAATAGGAAGTGCTTTTTGCAACTTGGGAACATCTCACTCTCAAGGAAGAATAATAGACACTATCTTCAATTCAATCTTCTACATTTAATCAAAGTTGCACAATTATGATTATGGTACAAGTAATGATGATAATAAATATGATTACATTTGCTTTATCTCTTTATATCTAAAATAAAAAATTTATAATTGTAAATTATGACTATAAATAAATTATTCGACACACATAATAACCTTTAAATCATATAATAATTTAAAGGTTATCACTCTACACTTTTTACGATATATAATTATGAGTACATTTATATTAGTCAAGTCACCAAACCATACTTACAAGAAATCCTTGAAATATATCATATCTACTAAATTTTAGTATTCGTGTAATATAACTAATGAAAATCTTTTAAGACAAAAATCATAGTATTGAGGGAGCAGTATATTTGTCCATAAAACAAAAACAAGAAAAAAATCCTACAAAAAATACTTTATTTAGTTTAATTGGAAACTTCCACAAACTTATTGTAATGACAAGTATAAAAACGGATTGGATTGGATTCGATCGGGTTGAATTCGAGATTAAGTATTTTAAATTTTAAATTTTATCTAAAACTTCTCATTTTTATGGTAAAAAAAATGAGAAAAATTGATAAGGAATGAAAGTATCTCTATCATTTGATGATATAGAAATGAGAAAAAATTCTTGAATTAATCTCTTACTTTAAGTCTTTTTACTTAGATATGACAGGCGACAAAATTATCCGAACCCTTTCTTCGTTCTTTTAGATTTAAGTCTGACTAAAATAATATTTTACGAGTAGCAATTTATTTATTTTTAAGCCTACTCCTTTATTATTTTGCATTTGATTAACCCATCATTTATATTGAATTGGGTGATCGAACCTAAAGTTTCAAGTTTGAGATTGATCTGAGTAGGGCTTGTGCGGTTTGAAATTCGATATAACACGATGGGGCCTGAGCCAAGTTAGATTAAATATATTTTTAAACTAAAAATAACATTATTTTATTTAAAATAATATTGTTTCAATTAAAAAATTCAAACTTTAGCTGAAAATTGGAACCTAAACTTAAGATTTTTGAAAGTCTGAATTGATTAGAAGTTAATTAATTTGTAATAAGCATATTGATTTTGGGTCAATATTTACCAAGAAAATTAAAAGGTAAAAAAAAAACAAACCTAGTACATCAAATCAAGGTCAACAAATAAAAGGAGGAACGAACGGCAGAAAGTGGTGGAGCAGCATGACGGTGATAAAGTGGCAAGTACAGTAGAAAATATCTAAAAGAAGTTAACTAATTAATTAACATCTCGTCTCCTAACAAGATTCGTTGCTCGCTTCTCAATGCAGTGAAAAAAGCGGCTTTCACGAGCATTTTTTAGAGAGAGGAAACGACGATCTGAAGAAAGAAAGTGACGTTTACTTAATTATATTATTACCGATTAAAGCTGTTTTTAGGGTCTAGTGCTTTTGTTTAATTGTATGAGTGAGAAGGGAAGCCAGTGGGGTGTTTTTCGGCGTGTTTTGGGGTGGAGATCGATGAAGTTGGTCAGCGAACGCACGGTGGGCACCGCCGGGGAGGATGGAGACGGCGGAGAAGGGGAGGTGGTTGTGGTGGGAGTAAAGTTGGATGTTCAGAGTAAGGAATTGTTGACGTGGGCTCTCATGAAAGTAGCCAACCCCGGTGATCGGGTCATTGCTCTGCACGTGCTTGATTCTGTCTCCGGTACTTCAGCATTTGTGTGTGTTTTTGTGTTTTCTGGGTTTTGGTTTTTGTTCTCAAATGTGACGTCTTTTTGTTGGCTTTCGTGTGTGTGTGTGTGTGTGTGTCTGGTGGATATTGAAGGAGGGACTTCTTCGCTTATGTCTCTAGTAAAAGCGTTTGATTCTCTGTTGGCTGTCTATGAAGGTTTCTGCAACTTAAAGCAGGTTTGTTTCATCTTTTCTTATTAAAGTTGTGATCCTTTTGTTCTTCTAGGGAATGCGGCCTTCATGTTTCCTACTTGTTAAAAAATGATTGAGATTGTTTTGTTTACGGGAAAGAAAGGCTTTTTATTGAGTGATAGTTGTAAGGTTTTTCTTCAAAGTTTCCTCTAAATTGGACAAGGAATACAGCTTTACACAGTCTTTTAATTTCTTCATATTTACAATGGTTTGTGTTAATGAGTTAAAGGGTTATGTTTAGGTGGATTTGAAGCTAAAAGTGTGCAGAGGTTTTTCGGTGCGGAAAATTCTGGTAAGAGAAGCAAAATCAAGCAATGCAAACAAGGTTGTTGTGGGAACTTCCAAATCCCCCCACAGAATCCGCTCCTCAACTTCGGTAGCAAAGTATTGCGCCAGAAAGTTGTCCAAAAGTTTGTCCATTTATGCTGTTAGTAATGGCAAATTTGTGTATACAAGAGAAGCAACAGTTACAGGTATCTGATACTATAAAAGGTTTTGGTCCTTTACTCTTTTGGTTTTTGCTTAGAGGTTCTGTTCCTATACTTGCTATTTTGATTTGTTGTTGTGGTCCGGATCTCAAACATGGTTAGTTTTATGTTTGTCCGGACCATAATTTTAGTTCACACTGGAGTCTTGTTTTCCTAGTTGTTGGATGTTCGGGAAAGGATATCAAGTTACTAAGTGATACAACTTATGCTGTGGTGGCAGACAAATTGAATCAAGTAAGTCAAAGTTGCTCAGGAAAATCCCAGAACAAAAATTCTGTACATTCTACTTCAGGCTCATTGTCTCCAAATGACTCCAAAAACCAATTGCTGGAGTTATACAGTATCCAAAGGAGTGATACTATAGCAAAACCAAATTCTGTTGCATTATCTAGTTCTAAACAGCGGTGGTCACTTCTTCGGCGACTAATTCTAGGGAAGAATTCAACAAAGAGAACATCTCTGGCCAAATGGGCATTGACACTATCAAGCCAGAATTCTTCTTCTGTGGTTTATCCAGATCAAAAACAATATGCTTCAGATACTCTTGAAGGCCATTGTTTTGATGTGGAAGCAGAGAATGGTGCTATTGTGCCAGTGGGCCCTGAGGTTGTATGGTCTCCCATTTCACCACACCATGGCTTAAGTGACCTTCCTGAAGAATTGAAAGGCATACATGAAAAATACTCTTCAACTTGTAGATTATTCTGCTATGAGGAACTTTTGTCAGCCACTTCAAATTTCACCCCTGGTTGGTTTTCATCACATACCTTTCTTTTATTGATATGGGTTTTCCTTGTCTGCTCTTTCTCTTCTATTCTGGGAGTTTTAACTAATTTTTTGTGGCCTTTTGTTCTAGAAAATATGGTTGGCAAAGGGGGTAGTAGTCATGTGTATAAAGGATGCCTTCCAGATGGAAAGGAATTGGCGGTGAAAATCTTGAAGCCATCTGCGTATATGTTGAAAGAATTTGTTTCAGAAATTGAGATCATTACAAAATTACATCACAAGAATTTAATGTCTCTTTTTGGGTTTTGTTTTGAGGACAATAAATTGATTCTGGTTTATGATTTTTTATCAAGAGGAAGCCTGGAGGAGAATCTTCATGGTATTATGAATTCTCTACTTATGTGATGAGATAACATGTTCCTCAAATGAGTGATTCTAACTCCTAGTTGCTTCTCTTATGAAGGGAATAAGATCTCCGATGCATTTGGTTGGAAAGAAAGGTATAAAGTGGCACTAGGTGTAGCTGAGGCACTTGAATATGTGCACAATTCCTGTGATAAGCCTATTGTTCACAAGGATGTTAAATCTTCAAACATACTTCTATCCGATGATTTTGAGCCCCAGGCATGAACCGTACTTTTGTGAGGACTGCTTTTCTACTGACATGATTTTGGTGCTTAGTTTTAACTTGTTTTGTTACTTCAGCTGTCAGATTTTGGACTCGCAAGTTGCATTTCTAGTGGTTTGTGCCATGTAACTTCCCCTGATGTTTCAGGAACCTTTGGGTGAGTTATTTCTTCTTATATGAGCCACTTGTTAATTGTTTTGAGGTATAAATGTTCTTATTGATTCTCACTCCTATCCCAGATACTTGGCCCCTGAGTATTTTTTGCATGGGAAGGTGAGTGAAAAAGTTGATGTGTTTGCATTTGGGGTTGTCCTCCTTGAGCTTCTCTCTGGGAAATTACCAATCAACAGTGAGAATCCAAAATGCCATGAGAGCCTTGTTATGTGGGTAAGCATTTTTATTCCTCTTCCAAAAGCAACCTTCACACCTCGTTTCTTGCCCTTAAAAAATGTTTAGAAAGATTCTGGTTGAAATTGGTGGCTTGAGAAATTTTTTTCTCTTTTTTGCAATGTTTCTTTTATTTTCTTCAATTGTCCTTCTGGTCCTGGAACTAAAGTGTGCAGAATGCTAAGGCAGAATTAGAAGACAAGTTGTATATGAAAAGGATCCATTTGAATTATGTTGCTTGGTTCTATACTTGCACATGTACAAGAAAATTCAGTTGCATGACTTGAGTTTTCTTCTTATTTGGGGATTTCAGAATTTTGGTTGCAGTACCCTAAAGAAATTTAATTTGGTGCTTTCAAAAATGCTTCTATCAAACAATCATTGACTGTGAAATTCACAGGCAAAGCCAATTCTAGAAGGTGGTAAAATTTCTGGATTGCTTGATCCACACGTTAGAGGTGAACGTGATGAAAACCAGATTGAGCGAATGGTTTTAGCAGCAACTCTTTCCATCAGACGCTCACCCAGATCACGGCCAGATATCAGTCTTGTGAGTTCAAATGCAGTAAACTGTTCATTTGCTTTTATTTTGTAAGCTGATCCCTTACAAATGCTGTAAAAACAGATCTTGAAGCTCCTCCAAGGCGACAGGGAAGCAATGGATTCAGCAAGGCAACTAGTGAGTGCGTTGGAAGAAACTGATGCGGCGGATGGGGAACCACATCTTAATAACATCCAATCCCATCTTAGAACTGCATTGCTCGATTTAGAGGATGACTGCAATTCAGTCAGCAGCACTGAACAAGATATCTCTATAGAGGATTACTTGAAAGGGAGATTTAGTCGTACACCAAGCTTTGAGTAGCCACATTTTGCACAGAGCATCTTGTGGATTTTAACCCGGTTTTATTTTCTCTATAGCCCTTGCCTCTGTACATAATTCCCCTCTGTAGCATGTTCTCTTTGCCTTAGTTTTTGTTTATTGTGGAAGATGGTAATTCAGAGTCTTGGCAGAGAGGATAGTTTGCTCGTGGTTTCGTCCCCTCCTCGACTCATATTTGTATTCATTCCATCTTTCTGTAAGCTCAGTCTTTGGTTCTGATCTCAGGAGTGTTATTCAGAAAAGAGAATGACCCTTGCCTGATTATGCAATTGTAGAGTTTTCAAGCAAGCAGCTATCTTTCTTCGTCTCCCATCTCAAGCAGATACATAAGCTCTATACATAGATACCATTTCCACTATTCCAAATATTTTCTTAGCTCTGTTTTTTCTTTGGAATCAAACAAGAAAAACTCAAATTTAAGCTAAATTCAAGCTAAGTGAATCAAGTTCAAACTAACTTAGTGTCTTGAAACTCAAAATTCAACTTGCACTCAAAAATATATTCTTTTCAAGGTTCGGACGACACCAATCTCAAATTTAAATTCCTTGTCAAGTCTAAAATAACACTTAAGAGCATTTTAAGGTATCAGCAAGTTAGCTGTATCAGAAACATCCTATATTATTCATTCAATCCAGAATCAAAATAATGAAATCTGTGCCTGTCCAGCAACCGAAAAGGATTCCCTCCAATCCTACAAAACTGGGAATTTCTACTCTGGAGACTCTGCTCATCTATGAGGAATCCTTTTCTGTTTCTTTCATAAAAACAGAATCCATTGGTTGCGGTTTAAATGTAAGGTTTGGTGATTGTTGTGCAAGCCAGTGTATCATAAAAGTTCAGATAGAACTGCTCCATGTTACTGTTCAGGCCGACATCCAATTGCGCCTTTGTGACTTTCCGATGAAGACATTTGGTATTGTGTTCATTGGAGTGTCTGCTCCATTACTTCTGCACTCAATAATCATACTCAGTAGAACAGCCAACTAATTGACTATGTACTTGGGAACCAGCCAGAGAGAAGTATGGGGAAATCTCCCCTACAAGCACAAAGTAGCACCTCCCATGAGTGTGACCAATTTTGTCATTCTCGATCCCAGTTTAAGAAGTACAATCCAAGAATCATTCAGTCTTCATCATCACTGATCTCAAAAATTGAAGGTCTAATCATAGATGAGCCATGGGAACCTCTAACTCTATACAAGGAGATACCAGCTCTTGGGTTACTTCTGGAGATTCTAAGCTTTGCTGCAGCTGTTAGGATACGTTTCCCAACTGCAGCTGTTAGGATACGTTTCCCAACTGCAGCTGTTTTCTCCGGCTTGTCCACTGACCCTTTAAGTCTACAGTCAGTAGTTGTTGATCGACGACATATCCTTGCTGGCATCCTCACGGAAAACTGAGGCAATGGGTAGGTTTGCGTGACTGAATAATCAGTGCTATGCTTAGCTTTCAGCTGTTTCTCAGGCTCATTCCCTTTGCCTGTGGAATTGCAGTCAAACCACTGTGAGCTGCAACATGTACTTTCAGTTCCAGAGTTAACTGACGTGCAATTTTTATTAACGGTATGAGTACCTGGAACAGATATCAGTTTCAATCACCTATTACTGGAAGTCTCCATGGTAGGAGTGGAAGATTGTTTTACTAGAATGTGAAAAGAAAACCTTCCAATACATCGTCTGAAGTTCCTTTATTGCTTGGGCATCCTTTCACACCGTTACTGAGATTGATCCATGAGAAGTTCTTCACTATTTTTGTCATCTTCTTCGTATTGTCTGCATCAGAAGCAGTTGCAGGAACCGTTCCTAGACCTTTGGTGCTCTGAAATCCTTCCATCTTCTTCCATGTGACGTCATTCCTTACTGCATTCATCATGACATGGTCAGTGACAGCTGAAATCTGAAATTCAATTGTCAGTTTAAGCAGTAAGATGCTTGTATAATACCTGATTTATCCAAGACATTGGAAGTACCAGTACTCAGTTCTGCATGAAGAAACCATGTCCTTTTGAGACCTTGGAAAGAGTACTTTATTGGGAATGAATCTGGCAGGTGGTAGAAGCAACTCTTTCGATTTACCATTAAATTCTGCACTCTAATCTCTCCTGATTTTGGGAAACAATTGAAGTGTGCTGCCTCAAGCTTTCCTACAGAACAATTTCTAACAGACATTAACATCTCCAGGAAGGATATAAGAAGAGTTGAAACTTACGGAAGTCTAGTTGACGCCTCTAATTAGTTGAATACTATCTGGAAATAACCCACAATTAGATACCTTTCAACTTTGTATCCAACACCAGAATAGTTCAAAGGTGGGAATCATCAAGGTCAGAGAATGACCAGTTGCAAGAGAACTAAAACTAATCCAGCAATCACTCTGGCTTATGATACAACAAGAAAACTAATATGCAATATGTGTAGTAACGTTGAGCAGAATGATCTTACAAAATTGCTGCAAATTGCAATAACAATCTGGACTCTTACTGCAATATTCGATCCGGATCCTAACCACAATATTGCAGACCATAATTTAAAACTATGACTTAGAGCAATCAGGTGAGCAGAATTAGTACTGGCTATAAATACTTGATCGTGCAGTCAGATTTTTCACAAGGGAACAAAAAAGTCGAGAAACCCACCTGGCATTCTCGTAATCAAACTGGAAAATAAAATACAAATTCGAAAGAACCCATCATGGGAAACATCGAAACAGGCAGTGAAATTGGCACATCAGCAGATTTTGCATACAAAACAAGCATGAAAAAGGAACGAATTCTAAGAAGGAAATGATATTAGAGCAGAGAGTGAACAAGATATAAACTTTTTCATGTTTTCTCCAATTAACCAGAGACTTTACTCTTGAAATCAGCGGCGGAGATGTCTGGAGAGACGGCCAACACCATATAGGTTCTTAAGTTCGTCTCTACGAACACTGCCACTTCGCCACCGCGAATTGTCATCGGAATATGCAAAGAGACAGCTAAAGAGGCACAAATGTATTAGAACCTAACCAATACGACCTTTATAAACTTTCACCTTTCGCTTAACTTCTCTTTTATACTATTCGTTTCTCATTCTACACCTTTTGGGACTAACCCAAAAGCCATTGAGCCGAAAGAATGGCAATGTCGCTATTACATCATGACTCCAACCCCACACACCATCACCACCAATGCTGCATCTTCTTCTTCTTCTTCAATCCTTCTCTGGCCACTCCGTCATTGCTCGTCGTTATCGTCAGATACTAGTATGGATATGGAGCCCAAACTTCGATCACTCCAACCCTTAAAAAGATGCAGACTTGTTGACAAAGATCATAGTTCAGCATTCGAATCCTAACCCACTTCACGCCATAGCATGTTTTCTTTAGCTCCACGGCATTTCTCTCCCTTCTTATCCCGTCAACCAAACCCTCTGCAAACATCATCAGTTCGACAAGTTACAATTTTGTTATCGACATTCTCTCCAAAGTCCGTCAATTCGACGTAGTTGGCAGCTCATCGTCGACATGTACCAAAGGGTATTCAATAGAGCCTAATGTTCTTACGTACAATGTTCTGTGAATAAAACATGTAAGAGACCAAAGTTGCAGCCATAGGTGAAGTTTGAGAGGATGGTCAAATTGGAAGATCTTACATTCAACATCTTTAATTCTGAAAAATAATTTAAAAAAAGGCTTTTGAGCATATACTTCTGCCCTTGAAACAAATGAAACCGGTTAACTTCATTGACATTGAAGTTCTAGTAAATGGGGACCTTTCCATTGCATAATAGACAGCAAAAGAATCAGGAAAGAAATGTTCATTGTCTGAGCGGTAATCAGTTCATGTCTAAAAAAATGGTTTGCTTTCAAAGTAAGCTCTATACAAGAATTTCATTTGCTTGCATGGGAAGTGATGTTATACATTCAACACCCTTTGAAGCTCCCCAGTTAAATCATCCAGCTCAATAACTTCTTTATCAGGTCTTTTGCTGGTATCTTCCTCAAGTCTTTGTTCTATTCTCATCTGGTGAAGCTCTAAGTTCAATTCAGAAATCTGCTTCTGCAGTTTAGCTCCTCCATCTGGCAACTTAGAAACTGTAGCCTGTTGTTTGTTTTGGAACGTGAAAGATAAGCAGATTAAAGTCATGCTCTTCTCTTTAGAGGTTGAACTTAAAGCATGTCCATTAAGTAAATAAATCGGAATATAGTTCAACAAGTTTCAAAAGGGTGAAATTATTATGCATATTCAGATATGGGATTGAAGTTGTACCTTATTCGCAAGTATCAGGGATAACCTGTTGATCCTCTCCTTTATTTGAGATTCTGTCAGTTTACCTGTGCTCTCAGGAGAAGTGCTTTTCATATTCAGGTTTATGTCCTTTGGTTTAAAGGCATACATGGCTCTGTAAACAGAAAGCAACAACTCAGCAATTTCAAGTTACAGCATAAGCCATAAGAGGATTTCTACTAGAAGAACATGTTTGGCAAACATACCCATCAACATGGTCTTCAGACGAATAACGCGATGAGTGCCTGACAATTGTGTTTCCTTTACCCCTGATCAAAATCAGCGAGAATGCAAATAAACATGGTAGTAAACGGCAGAATTGCAATCTTATTAGTTCAAATTTTCAGTTGGTTGCTAGCAAGTTACACCTTAAAATGTGAGCCAAGAAAAATGAAAATTTTCACCTTTTCTCTTCTTCATCTTGTGGTACAACTTGAGCAGGTGCTGTCTTGGAGAAGAGTAAACTGTGATGACTTACTCCTGCTACGCCCAGAGACTCCAGAAACTTTATGTGGGCTTCCAAAGATTTATGCCTATAAGAACAATAATAACAATTTGGAAATTATGAATTAAATTTAATGAGATGGGCATGGCAAGCCTGTAAAGAGACAATCAAGCAAAAATAACATCTGCAAGGAAACTATGATCCCGATCAGCAGTTTCGCAATACTGCTCAACATTAACCATCCAAGCTTATGCATTGAGTGCTGCACTTCCCAAAAGAAAAGAAAAAAAGAAGAAGCAATATTTGGTTTAAATAGCATTTATGAGGATCAAGAGATTCAAGACTAGTGCCTTCTTATGTTCGAAGCAAATAGTGGTGAGATCACTTAAAATAGGCCCCTGGAGATTCATATTAAAGTAATAACCAAAGGTATTCCCAGTAAATCAATATAGGCTGTAGTGAAGGAATAATCAAGCTAAGTACATCTCGTGCTGACTGTCATGCTCTTCATGTAATTGCTGCTGTGTAAGGGAAACATCAAACCCTTGCTTTGGGAGACTGAATAATTCACGAAGATCCTGATAAGAATGAATTTCAAGTTTGTTAGTTGCCCAAATATTTACATCTAAAGGTGAACATGATACAGAAACAATTTCATGAACCTGCTGGCTGAAATATCGAATCTGTTCTTTGTGTTCGGTTGCAGTTTTAAACAGACCTCCCTTGAATATCTGAGCCATTTCAAGGATTCAGAACCACGCCATTGAACCAGGTTGGAGACGTAAAATCTCAGCATGTAATCAATGAATTGGCATGCAGGTAAAATCTTCGTTCAACCAAATATAAAGCCAACATTGAGAAAGCAAGTGAAATAGCATTAACTGATTATGTGATTTGAATAAGAGAAGACTGTTTAAAAGCATAAGATGTCAAAAAGCATAACATGCCAAATGTCAGTAACACAAGCCATTTTCACTTAATATCTTGTTTCAACATGGAACAAAGAATTGCCTCAGCTTTGCCACTATATATAGATAAGCAATGTGATTGTCATGTCCGAAAAACTTTAAGCAGAGGACAACACTATACCTGCTTTCTGTATATCTTCTCTTCAACAGTTCCGCATGTCATTAACCTGTAAACCAGGACATCCTTCTTTTGCCCAATACGATATGCACGATCAACACTTTGGTTATCCGTGCTGGAAATAACATGTCAGTTGAGTCACACCTCAGAAAAATTGACCTCTACAAGACCAAATTATACCCAACGGATTTTTAAGTTGCACACGTGCAGATAAGTCCAAGTAAACAGAAAGCCCTTCTTCAAGGAAAAAGAATGTGCATCCACCATGTGAAATTACACGTATATTAAGTTGAAGATGTGCACAACTTGTCAGCAGAAATATGCACCACCTTGTCATTAGAAAAATGCAACTTATAACATCCATGATCGTTGCAAAGGGTTTGGAAGTGGCAGAAACTAAAATCACCAGCCCATAATAGTGCAAATAAACATGCTTTATCTTATGAATTTCTTGGGTTTTGATAGTCCATTAAGAGAACTGGTAATCCTGCTCCTAACAAGATCAATTTCCATAGTTTTCATTTTGGACTTGCTCAAAACACTTGATCTTAAAACATAGTTCTCTGGTATATGTTTTCTATCCCAATCATTGGAAAAGCTGAAATAAGCACCTTGGATTCCATGCAGGATCAACCACGATAACACGGTCTGCTTTTGTAAGTGTAAGTCCAAGACCACCAACTTGAGATGTCAGAAGAAATATACTAGCCCCAGCACCTTCTTGAAATTCCTGAATGTAGAATTGAGAATTGTAGAAGATTTCTCAAAAGTTTTATTAGAGTTTTAGAAATGAGAAGTTCAATCACACTTACATTCACAATCTTCACTCTATCAATAGCTTTAGTAGTACCATCAATACGCAAGAACTCATAACCATTGGATAAAAGGGATTCCTGTCACAAAAAAAAGGGGGAGCTATAATCACACACTCCTTCAAAAGCCTAACTACTACAAACTCCATACTTATTAATAGAAGCATGGTTCTTAAATCCTTCAGTTTTACAAATGAGCTACTAAATAAAAAACAACTAAATTTCTGAAAAAGACAGACAAAGTGTATTGCCTCCGATTTAAGTTCTTTCTACCATCAGCATTTCAGTAGCCAAAGGACTACAAGAAGTTGCTGGGTGCAAGTAGCACTAGAACTACAAATTGATGTGTAGAAATACTTATGATAATCAACAGTAAAGATTCTTGAATGGTTTGAAGGGCATGAACTACAAATGGATGATTCAGATACAAAATACTGGAGTAATTACTTTACCATTTCCAGTCCAATAACACAGATAACAAACTAAACTATAAGGCAAATTCGAACTAGTTAGTACAAATGACTAAAGAGATAATATCAGTAAAGTGGGGCAGTCAAACAAAATTATGTCCAGCACTATACCAGTTTAATTGCCAATATCTATAGAGGAATTCATGTAAAAACGTGGAAATGCAACCAAACCATACTGAAAAAACAGCACAATAAAAAAAATTGCAGATTTGAGAAACCTGAATGAGATTTAACATCTTGCGAGTTTGGGAAAATATGAGTACATTGTGCCCCTCTGGAATTAAATTATCCTGCAGAAGAGTAACGTATGCATTAATTTAAGAACGCAAGCATTATTATAAAAAAACATCAACTATGAGTGTGCAACATATCTCACCAATAATGATAATATAAAAGAAATCTTGCATGAGATATAATCGTGTTTCTCTTGAAAGTTAGTTCTTTCAGCAACATCAGCCACATGCATTGCCAATTTTTCTGCTATTCCAACATCTTCTGGATTTAACAAGGTTTCCATCCCTTCAAGCACATCCTCAGCCGCTCTCTTTGTCAAAAGAAGGGGGTGATCACATATTTTCTTCAGAATCTGATCCAAGGCAGGTGGTAATTGGTTATGTTAGTGAATTCTATCATCAACATTAAGAGCAACGAAGATGCATGGCAAGATTTGAACTATAAATAGAAGGATACTACTAAGTGCAGGAAATTAAACAATGACACTTAGAATAATTAACTATGAGCTCAGCAAATGACATGTAAAGTGCAGCATCTGGAATAAGAAATTTATTGAATCAGACAGATAACCACATCAACCAGAGTGTGAATAGCTGTAACTCCTACACAGTAGTTTTGCGCAATCTCACAAGTAGGTTATATGTCGCTTGACACTTCCATATACAAGCAGTCCCTCCCCCTGACCCACAACTCAAGTAGGTTATATGTCACTTGACACTTAAATCCATATACGAGCAGTCCCTCCCCCTGCCCCACAACTAGGCCAATCATTATTAATTCTTGGAAGTTAGTCAACCCATACGGTAAAATATGTAGCTATACAAGAAGTTGATGGCTAGAGACCAAGTGAGCTCGAGCTTCTTACATAAAAGAAAACTGAAAAAGAAGTAAAACATTAAAAAATCCAGAATCTAGAAATATATAACCTACAATTGTTAGGCAAAAACTATTAGAATATGTTAAAGAGAAACTTGATTCTACCTATTAACTTATATCTTCCTACTTCAAGAATTTCAAACCAGTAGAGCAGTATATAGTTTGACATCAATGCTTAGCATATTGAAAAATAATATCATTCTTTATTCTTAAACTGAAAAAAAAAAAGATTCATTCATCTGCATTTCCATCAATCAACATCATTAACAAAAAGGATTAAGAGCACTCAATCAATGACCCAAAATTAAAAGGATTTGTTGATTTAGCATCTGATAGGATAAAATTCCAAAATCTCCCTTTAATGTCTAGCAAAATGAACTAAATAATAATAGGCAAAAAGTATAAAGCACCGTCAATGCAGCAAGTGGTGAACCATCAAAAGCAGAGAGAACCAGCTCACTCTGCAAAAAGGCTTCATAGAGTTGTCGCTGAATCAAAAATAAGCCAAATGTAAGAACCAAAAGTACTGCATAATACAACAGGATATACCAAGACAAGCAAATATCACCTGGCAACTAGTCAGCTTTAGCCATACAATGATCTCGTTCTTCTTGGAAAGCTTGGTATTTGTAGCATCATCATCATCCTTAAATACTTCTGTTTTCAAGCGGCGCAAAAAGTAAGGTTGAATGCGTTCTCTTAGTTCCTGTGAGTACACAACAAAAATTGATGAATGACTTCTAGTTTATGAAGCATGCAGTTGGAAACTGAAGGACTAGGCAAATAGCAAAATGAAAAGTTCAATTTTTGTAGCTATAGAACTCCAAATCAATACATAAGACTACAATTGGAGCAAGCCTCATTCAATAGAAAGTTCTATGATACTCAAAGTTTAATAACCCTCTAAGAACATAAATTCATTCCATGTTTTGCATTTTCCTTTCCCAAGTATTCTGAGGTGTCAAGCTATTTGACATCGGTACATGTAGTAAAGTTTTAGATATAATGAAAAGAGTTTTGAGGCTAGTTTTCCCATTTCAAAACAAAGAAAAAACTGAAAAGACATTGGTGCAGAAGCTACCAGAACAGGGATAGAAAGCACATCCTAGGAAATATAATATAAAAGTGTTTACCTTTGCAACTTTTGAACCAATATATTTTTCTCGATCATAAGCATTCTTTTCATTTCCATGAAGTATGGGAAGCTCAATATGTTCCTTAAACCTGAAGGAGTATAAGACTTGATCTAACAGGAAGGAAAATTTCACCAAATTCAGCTGAGGCATGAAGAAGTTAATTACCACTTGTAATCGCCAAGTAGGTCTGGACAAGAGAAGTTAAACAAGGCCCATAATTCCTGTTTAAGAAACATGAGTTAAAAGAATATAGAATTGCATTGTAATAAGAGTGTAAAAAATTAACAGACAAAAACATGATTGTGATTGATGCTACCTTAAGATTGTTTTGAATTGGTGTTCCACTAATAATAATTCGATGGGCACTAGGTATCTCTAGCAAACTTTTTGCCCTCTGTGTACTTGGATTCTTTATGAGATGTCCCTGGAAACATAGTTAAATAACATGAAGTGCTTGCAAAACGTTACAAATGGGAAATTACAGATATTAAGTAAAAGCTGAAGTGATGATAGTGCTCATCATACAAATTCAGTCAGGGCCAGCATTGGAAATCAGATTCTACTAATATTAACCTCAACTATAATCTACTCAATCCCAAACCACAATATATGTTCAGACAGAAAGATCTAGAAACACAGATACTGATGCTCCCATCACTTCTCTTATCAGCTTTGATTTTGACTTATTAGCATTTAGCAACATCCCTGTTCACTAAATATTGATTAGTTTACTCACATCCAGGGAGAACAAAATTTTTGCAAAGATGAATTATTTGCAACATTGTTCCAAACAAATGGTTGAAATTGATCGAAGGTAATGAAACTTGATAGATTAAGTTTTGCATCAACTAAAGAAATTTTAGGAGAGAGACAGAATTAAAAGCTAACAGCCAATCTTCAGCAAGCTTCTTATGAAGCATTCAAAAGACAGACCAAAATTAGTGTTTTGTTAGCTGATCAGATTGTATCCCACCAACGGCATCATATTAAAACCTCCTTTTCAATATGAATACCAGGTTAATTAGAAATTTGTTAAATTTTCTTTTAATTTTGTATTGTGGTAACCAAACTTTCAAATTTCATATATATCATACTTATCTAGCACAAAATTGACAACTTCTACAAAAAAGAATCTACAATTACATGACAATTATCGTCAGAATGTTCAAGATTTTTGTTTGATCCTAACCAATCGTATACAATGAGAAGTGGGAAAACGTAATTTTCTTGCTGAATCGCGGCAGATACTAGATTTTTACCTCATCAAGAATCATATAGTCCCAAGTGTTCCTACACTCAGAATCCTCATCAAAAAAATAATGATCTCCTCTTAATGATTTTGAGTTGTTCCGTACAATGTCATAAGTTGTAAGGAGAATACCTTTGTCCTACAAGGAGACAATAAGCACAAGGAAAGATCCAATATTAAGAATAGCAATGACAACCACTATTAATATAGAAGATATTTCCCTTAAATTTCTGATTCACAATAAGATGGAGAAAATAGTCATATATCTTATTTCTTATTCCCTTATAATCAATGCCTAGCAATACTATGATCGACTACACTATGATGAACTACTCTAAGCAGCATATTAGAATTTGATATTACATACAAGGGAATCTCAAGACAAACCTGAAGTACATATTGTAGCTCATATTGTCGAGTTTTGATAGATGTCGAAAAATATCTACATGAAAGTATGAAAACCAATCAGAATTTATTTGTTTTTACATCATTTCTTAAAAAGTGGTTGGGAAATGTCTGTATTGTGAAAATCATTCAAGCAATATATCCTACTCTCTGGTCTTCCCAGAAAGACCCACAACAGATAGTTCTTTGATCCAATGTGAGAGCAATGTTTTAGGAGCCACAACCAATACCCTTTTAATCAACCTTGAATGAAACAGTCCAGCCAGGTAGCCACAAATCTGCAAGGAGAAAATTCTTCATATAGATAACTTATGCAGGTCTGGGTACAAAAGGATGTCCACAAAGTAAGTACACATTATTACCTGCATTGTTTTTCCCAAACCCATATCATCGCCTAAGATGCCACCCTTACCTTGACAATGCAAAGACCAAAGCCACTTTAACCCTTCAAGTTGATGGGGATACAATATCTTTGCAATTGACCCAGGTAACTGGTAAGTACAGCCAAGTCCATTCAGGGTAAGGAAACCCTCATCCTCAGACACGACCTCATTTGTATAATCATCCGACACATCAATCAAACTGGAAAAATCAGATGATTCTGGGCAATTATCTCCCATTTTTTCATTCAAGGCCTTTTTCTCACTTAAGATCATACAATCATCATCATCATCATCATCATCTTCGTCTTTCACTTTATGAGAAAAAGATTGTCCCACATGTCCAAAACTCTCATGCACCCCTTTAGTTTCATTCTGATTAAGTTTTTGATCAGCTTTCTTCATTTTCTGGGCCTCACTGACATAATCATCAGGATCAAGTTCACCCTCCAGATCACTTTCCTTCTCTTCTTGAACATGTAATGCAGAAGATTTTCTAGACAGAAAATGTTCATCTATCCTTCTATAATGGTCCTTGCCCTCATTCAACAGAGAATTGCTCTCCTTAGTATTGTCAATGTTATCCCCAACGTCCTTATTTATGTTGGATGTAGAACCGGATAGATCAGAGTCATGAGAAAATGTTGACTCAGCGCTTGCATATTCAGCAATACCAACTATCTTCTTATGATCTCCATCTCTCGAGGACATTCCAACAGCATCAACCACACTGTTGACATTCCGTGGAACCCTTTTTTTCTCAATTGACATAAGGTCAAGCCTGGATGTGAGGTCATCAAGAATATCTCTGATTTCATTGGCACCTTGATCATGATATTTACCAGCTGCACTTTTTGATAGCTGAGGTGAATCAAAATCAGTAATGTCAAAGAATGTTGGCTCTTTGTCCACCGCTGTACTTGTGTCAGCCTTTTCATTATCTCGAGATGAGACTTTGCAAAGCCGTCGTCGACCCTCAATCTTAACCTTTACTGGATTTGCCTCTTCTAAAATCCACGAATAACAAAAATCATTAGCATATACTTAAAGCAAGGCAACACCCACAATTCGTATTAAAAATGACAGTAAATTCAAGAGCCCTCTGGCATAAAATAAGAGAACTTGGTGCCAAAAGATCAAACTTTCCCTACATTTATTTTCCGAAATCATCACATTTCCTCATTTTAAAAATAAATAAAAAAGCCCAATCGTAATTAAAAGCATAAAAGTACCAGGAGAAGAATCAAAATCCACAATTCCAGAGAACTGAGGAATATCATCAACATCACCACTATCTCCAGTTCCTCCACCCACTGCTTTGCAGAGACGACTCCGACCTTCTAATTTCACCTTTGATGGCTTAACTTCTTCCTCTGTACATCAATCGAAACAAAAACATCAAAACCCAGAAAACAAACCAGCAAACGAACTATCTCCATCAAACACAAAAACGAAAACGCAACAGAAGTAGGGAAATAAGGAGTCAAATAACACGACCGTGGGCAGCGGAGGAGGACGGAGGTGGTTTAGGAGGAGCGGAGAGGTCTTGGAGAAGACGATAGTGACGATCGTTAAGGCTCACCGGTTTCCGATTACTTCTTCTCTCGTCGGCCATTTTGAGGTGATCTTTTTGGGTCAGTTTGGTTGAAGTGAAAATGAAGTCGATCTTCTTTCCCGCTTGGTGAGACTTTTTTGAACTTTCTATGGTTCGATTTGCAAGTTTGCATTGGAGTTTCTTTTATAGCTACTCTCCTCCTTGTTAGCAGATTTTGAAATTAGCCAAACGGCAATCACGTCCTTAGCTTGGCAAAAAGGCCATGTCGAGTTTAGGTCCATTAAGCTACAAGCCTGGCCCAAAAATTTGTCCCCTAGATTCCGGTCTAGTCCGAAATTCCAAAGTTTAATAGTGAGGTTAAATATATTTTTATTTTAAAAAATTTCAAAACTATGTTGAAATTCCACCAAAGAGCCCAAAATTTTGTCGTCGTCGTTACATCTAGTTAAAATTTCACTCAAATATGGGATTTAAAAAATCTAATAATACGTAATCTTATTTGTGACTTTATTTAATAATCAACTGATTGTATTAATTATTAGTTAATTTTATAAGTTGTTAACTGATAATTGATTATATATGTAAAATAATTTATGAAGACATAATTTTTGAAAAAAGTATAAAGATATAAATATTATATAATTTAGTATTTAGATATTTAATTCTATAAAAATTAAATTTATAACTCTAATAAAAAAATAAAACTTATAATAATAATAATAATAATAATAATAATAATAATAATAGAATAATAATAATAATAATAATAATATAATAATAATAATGATGGCGATGATACGTCCAAATATAAAATATAAAAATCTAAATAAAATTTAACATATTTTAAATAGGGCGAAAGAAATGAACTTCATCATTTAAAGCAAATATTTATAACAATTTAAGAACAACATTTAACTGTCATTAAACTAGAAGTAATACCATTTTAAATAATTATCATCTCTCAAGTTTTTTGTTCTTCAACACTTTCTTGTGTAGAATTAACTTTAACATTTTAAAATACATCTGGAAGTATAAATTCAAGATCTTGATCAATAAAGTTAAAAGTCAAGTTGCTAATTGTACTTCTTCTAATATATTTATACAAAGCAAAAGTTGCACAAATTATTTTGTTTTGATCCATCAATGAATACTTAAGAATTTTTTATAATACCTTCTACCAAACCTTAAGAACACCAAAAATCCTTTTAATATAACTTCTCAATGATTAATTAAAAACTTCTCGACATCCTCTTAAATTTACACCACAAAATTCTAATTGATGATACATTTTCTTTGAGTAAAGTGTCAAATATTATTCTTTTTCTAAATAGCCTTTATCAATGAAGTAATATTTACCTAAATGCCCATAAAAGAAATATAATTATTATAAACGACATCATAAAAAATTTACATCATAAATAGCAACTCCCACAAATTTCAAAATTATCTATCGATGATTTTGGAAATTTAAATATTGGATTACTAATTGTATCAAAAAAAATACGAGAATCGTTTACTGATCCCTCACAACCAGCTAAAACATACGTAAATAGTAATTTAAAGTCAATAGCTCCAATGCAATCCTTATATAAAACAATGATTATAAGATAATAAAACAACAATTTTCAATAAAAAATATAATGAAGGGGAAGTAAGAACATATTAAATTACCTTAAAATATGGCATATATAAAATCATTGGCAATTTGTTGTGAAATCTCCTTCAATTTGAGATTGTTTAGTATAAGTAAATCCCTTAAAAATCTATAGCACTCAAAAGTTCTTTAAAAAATCTACTCAACAGTTTTACTTTTACCTTAATGTTGAAAGTGCTATTGGACATTTCTATTAAGAGAACCTTTATTTAAAACATACACGAATAAACCAACTTTCTCCAAAATAGACATCCTATCGGAAGGTCTCAAACCATAATTATTTTCCAAAATCATACATAATTAACGAAATGTATTAAAACACTGTTTTTCATTACCATTCAATAATTCATTCATCCATCATGATTCTTTGTATATGTGGTTAAAAAATACACAGCTATATAACCCACTGCACAAGCGACTAAATCCCAAAAATCATTCTCATTGTCCAAAAATTGCTTAATTTGCAGAAGTTGCATAATTTGCATAACATTAGCATCCATACCTGCAAATCAACAAGTAAAATTATATTCTAAATAAACACACACTAATATGTCTAAATATAAAGAAATAAATAATATAACACGTAATAAAATTATAGATTACCAACAAAATAATATATTATAATAAAATAAGCTAACTAAGCCCATATTGTCTTAAAACATACCATATCAACATAAGTGCATAAATACTAAAGAAGGCAAACTAATATAAGCATAGTAATGCATATGTGTAAATTATGTTTAATATTTTTTATGTTTGTCATTCTCATACATAACCTTTATATATTTAACTCTCTTTGTATCATCTGGTAAACTAAAAAAATAGTCCTTTTTTGCAAATCTTCAATTAAAAAGCAAGCAAAATAAAATTTAGGAGTACTAGTTACTAAACCAGGCAAAGTACATATTTTTTTCAAAACATTTGTAACATCATAATGTGACGCACCTGCACTAATACTTTGTGATGCACCAATATTCAGCGTATTCAAAATTTTTGTAATAGAAGTATTCATCTCCATTCTTGCACTATGCTTCTCTTGAATCAATTGTATCATATTTTCAAGTCTCTCATACATTGCTGCAGATCTTTCTACCCTTTTAGTAGAATCAGTTCTTGCACTCTTATTGCTTTGTAAACTTTCATTCTTCAAAACCCTTTTGCATCTTCTTCTCTTACTCCCTTCATCATGTGAAGCTTGAGAGGTAGCATCAAGAGTAGATGCAAAGGTCGGGATAGTTTCTCTCCACATCTCTTTCCGGTCACTAGTAACTTGATAATTATTTAGATCACTAGTTTCATCTATATTCTCATGATCATGATAGCCTGAAAAATAATGATAAATATTATAACAATCAGGTAAACAAAGAACATATACTCCCTCAACTTCTCGTTGTTTTCGCATAGGATCAGCCAACAAAATGTAATTTCTCGTCGAGTCAAACATTCAAAAACATTTATATTAAAAATTACAGTAAATGAAAGAGCCCTCTGCCATGAAATAAGAGAACTTGGTGCCAAAAGATCAAACTTTCCCTACATTATTTTCCGAAATCATCACATTTCCACATTTTAAAAATAAATAAAAAAAAGCCCAATCGTAATTAAAAGCATAAAAGTACCAGGAGAAGAATCAAAATCCCCAATTCCAGAGAACTGATGAATATCATCAACATCACCACTATCTCCAGTTCCTCCACCCACTGGTTTGCAGAGACGACTCCGACCTTCTAATTTCACCTTTGATGATTTAACTTCTTCCCCTGCACATCAATCGAAACAAAAACATCAAAACCCAGAAAACGTACCACCAAACGAATTATCTCCATCAAACACAAAAACGAAAACGCAATAGAAGTATGGAAATAAGGAGTCAAACAACACGACCGTGGGCAGCGGAGGAGGACGGAGGTGGTTTAGGAGGAGCGGAGAGATCTTGGAGAAGACGATAGCGGCGATCGTTAAGGCTCACCGGTTTCCGATTACTTCTTCTCTCGTCGGCCATTTTGGGGTGATCTTTTTGGGTCAGTTTGGTTGAAGTGAAAACGAAGTCGATCTTCTTTCCCGCTTGGTGAGACTATTTTGAACTTTC
>JANZLF010000220.1:35800463-35827359 GCA_026546835.1 Erythroxylum foetidum | reverse complement strand
GGAATAATTTTGAGAAATAGTGGCAGAAGGATCATCACCTTCTGAGGAGCATCTGCTCTGGTTAGGCACTACCATTCAGTAGTGATAGGAATTTTACGGATACATACCAATAATATAGAGGAACTCCAGTATTATAAATCTGGAGTTCTAACAAAGTTGTACCAAAACCATGTTCCTGTAACTTTATACATGTCCAGATGTCACCCTGTGAAGTTCCAGGAAATTTCAGTACACAACATAGGAGATAACTGGACCCATGTCAAATTCCTACTCATAATCAACCGGAGCAAAGATCTCAGTCACTGGCTGTGGACCCAAACTTAGTCACATAAGTGTAGTACTGGTTATTAAGGGAACATACGTTAATAGCATGAAGTTAGATAGTTTGTATGTACTTGGGAAATTAAAAGATAAGAAACGTTAAAATTGTTGTAAACACAGTGCCACCTTGGCTCCCCAAGCCAATCATGTTCCAAGATATTTATGCATTTGTAAATTGAACTGAGAAAAATATCAATTATCCCACAATTATTCACGAAGCAGCTAGGATTGCAGTTAGTAGCGTGCAGATTTCAACGAGTTCAACTGCTTAAATTGGTGTGGGTGGTCACTTCAGTCTCATTTTCAGAATCAGGATATCGAAGCCTCTAATTCATTAAGTTGATAACCCTATCAAAACGTGTAGCTAACTTATGCATATAAGATGTTACCAACTTAATGTGATTTATTTGCTTGAGTTTCCCTAAACTGAATTGAAGAGCTCTTTAAGAAGTGGATTCACCTGTCTTGTTTTCTTATTAGTTTCTTTTTTAGCATAATAGGAAAAAAGAATTAAGATATGAACCTGCACATACAGCTCAGGCACATTTCGACCTTCTGGTTCAAGAAAAATTTGATGGGATTCTTTATCCTGAAATCTGACAATCTGAAAAGAAAATATATAAAAAAAGTAAGTACACATGTTGAGCGCTTGTCAACAAAAATCAAAAGGTAAAATAGGTACGATCATTTTATTGACATGAAAGTGGTATCTAGTTATGACACATTGAGAGAGACCACCAAACTGACTATATACATCTCTCACTTGGACAAGAAACTTAGATCGAATACTTAAGAAGAACAAACAACTTTCATGAAAACAGACAAGAACAAATGTGCACCTTATCTTCAATTGACGGGCAGTACCTTGGCCCCTTTGCTTCCACCCATCCTCCATAAGTGGGTGTTTCATGCAAGTTATCCTTAATAAGTTGATGAGTGATTTTTGTCGTGCGTGTTAAATAGCAACACATCTGTTCCCTTTCTATGTGCGCATCAGCATCAAAACTAAACCAGCTAACCTATCAACCATAGATCCCATTATGAAACACATGCAAACACTCAATAACCATAAACAAATGTACCTCATTCTCATTTCATTAGTCTAGCTGATGAACTATGAATTTTAGCCTAGATAACACTCTTCAATCTCTACATTAATCAGTTTACAGATTTAACAAAGCTACTTGGCATTTGTAGCCAATCAACTAACACCTTTCTCAATGCTACAGCACAAATGTAATTGATGAGCACTGACATTATTTGTTGTTCAAATTGCCCTGGCCTAGTAATGAACATTACAAGAAAGGTGAATATCCTAGCAACAGGAATAGTACGCTTTGGGGTTATGCTTGTCATAAAAGTAGATTGTGAAGCACCATTGGACATCTGGAATTATTTAGAACTAATCTTCTGAACCTACATATGAGATTAAATGGATGGACCTCTTCATCTCCATGCTGGGGTTCCAAAACTGTGAAATCTACAGTCCGAATATCCACGCGTGCTGGGGTTCCAGTTTTTAACCGGTCAGTTTCAAATCCAAGACGATGTAAATTCTCTGTGAGTCCCTGCGAAGCTGACTCGCCAGCTCTTCCCGCAGGCATCGAAGTTCTACCAACCCAAATCTTACCACTCATAAAAGTGCCAGTTGTGAGAATGACTGAAGGAGCGTAAAAGTTCATGCCGAAAAAGGTAGAGACACCTTCCACATTGTCATTTTTCCCTAATAGTATATCCGTTACCATTGCCTCTCTCATGGAAAGATTTGGAGTACTGTAATCGAAGCAAAACACACAGAGAAGTCAGACAGGTGCAGGGACATTCAAGAAAGCACTTATTTGGGAGTAAAGAAACAAGGCCAGTAAAATGCTAAATACTGATTAAACTTGACATAGTGACCGCCTTTTGATAGATAAAAGAAAAACTTAAAAGCTTTCTACTATAGACGTTATGTAAAAGAAGAATAAAACAAACTTTTTGGAAGAACAGTTTGACAGCAAAAGAAAATTCAAATGTTATGATACATAAACAAGTAATCCCAGCAAAAAAGCCCCATAAATAAGAGATTATCGCTTGCATCTTCCTTCCAAAGCACAAAAGAGACTCATAATTCTTCAATATGTACCAAACACACAATAAAGAAAACATCATAATCTTAGATACTTTGCCCTATTACTTTGCCTACTAGATTGTACTTCCTCAAATAAAAATGAAATCAAATGAAAATACAAATCATTACTGCTATGTGTTCTTCCTTCTCATACAAATAACCAGAGAGAAAAATATCAAAAACTTTTAACAAACTTTTTGGTACATTCAATTTCATTTTTATTTCTGTCCTTTGCTCAATAAGCATTAAAAATGTAAAATTAGGAAATTTTTTCAGTTGTCAAGATCAAGTATAAGCCCATTAATTCTCATTTAGACACGAGAAACAATTTTTCGTCCACCAAAAAAAAAAAACTATCATGTGAGCAAACCCCAAAACTGAGACAAGCAAAGGCCCAAAGTAGCATCACTATGGTGGGCATGTGATTCTGGTGTGGTAGCATCACTAGACGTTATCTTAGTTAATTCACATGCAAAGAGAAAGAGTGAATAACTTGCCTCTCTACTATTTTCTTCATCTGCATCGCATATTCCCTTTTGTCAGTTTGAGCACGTAAAGCTCGAACAGCAGGACCTCTTGAGCTGTTGAGTACACGCTTCTGTAGATAGCACCTAAAGCATGAAGAAAAATGACAATTATGTTTAAATTTTGACATAAATAAGCTACCAAATATGATGTCCACTACATCTAAGCACTTTTTCGACACCAATACTTTTCATTTCATTTATCAAGAAATATCAACAGGTTTCAGTTGGAAAATGTGCTTCTGGTTCCTTTTTGGTAATCATGTCTGACAAGCTTTCCTATATTTCAAAGAAATTGAGAAAATCTAATACAAATCAATAAAAAGCAAGTACAAGCAAGGTTTGCACTTGCTAGTAAATCACCAGATAAGTAACTTTCAAAAGCATAGTGTGGTATTGAATATTACCTGTCAGCAATCTTCCCAATTTCACCACCCAGTGCATCCACTTCATGAACTAATTGTGACTTTGCAGGTCCGCCAACTGCTGGATTGCAAGGCTGTACGAAACTATTGGTCAGGATATTACTTTCTTCAGGAGCGTGAATGGTTTCAGAGATACTCAAACAACTTCTAGGATTTGGTTGAAAAGCATTTGGGTATTTAAATGGTCGAAAACATGGATATAAGTTCTCTTCATCGAACAAATTCAAGTAAACTTGCATAAAGGATTCATGGCACAGTGGCTATCACCATTTAACCATTCCTCAAATACAAGCATCTAAATGTTAAATATATCGTTCAAGAGGATAACCTGCCATGCTATTCTATCGATATTCAATGAGAGAAGAAGCGTTTTTGCCCCCAAACGAGCAGAAGCAAGAGCTGCTTCACAACCTGCGTGTCCACCTCCAACCACAATGACATCATATCTTTCATCATTAGCTCCACCATGACTACTCCAATCTGTAATTTCTTTAGAAATTCGGAAAATAAGTTAACAGAAGTATCATAATATCGTGTCCGACTACGATTAACGCTTACAAGAGTAGCAACAACTGATCCAAGATTCCAATACAAGCTTCAAATTTTACGTGACATGCAAAGAATTCAGCTTTTTTAGTAAATAGTCATCAAAAGTGAGAATTGGTACTAACATATAAGCAATAATATAGAGAAGAGAAATTTAAAAGCGGAAACCTGGAGAGCTGGTGGGGGTGGCGGGAACGGAAAAAGGACGGGAGAATCCAAACACCGCAAGCCTCCGTCGAGGACAGCGACGGAAGGACAGAGCGTGAGACTTGTGGAGGAGAGGTAAAGAGAAGGAGACGTGTAAACGTGAAACGCGAGAGAGATGGAGAGATATCGTGGAGGCCGTTGCCATGTGTAAGTAAATGCACATACACGCACACGAACAGTGTTGTTACTACTGCTGGATTTGAAGAAGAAAAAGGAGGAGGAGGAGTGAGGAGGAGGAGGACATGGAAGAAGAGGAAGAGACAGGGGGAAGAGCAATGTTGTCCAATTGTTTGCTGTCTTATCAGTGTACCTACGAAGCTGAGTCCTCGAGAGAAATGGGTCGGGTCGCAACTGGACTCAATGATCTAGTCAGACCCAAAACCCAATAACTCTTTTTTAATTTTTAATTAAAATAATGTTATTTTATTATTATAAACAAAAAAAACACACCATTATATAATTTTACTCTAATTAAACCCGATCGAACTTCGAGTCCCTCGAGCATCGATATATTAAATATAATTAATTAAATGTAATTAACTAAAATTAAATACATTTAATTTTATGAACTATCCGCTCCTAAATTTTATTACTATTATCTTATACGAACCAACCGCTCCTAAGTCTTTTCGTTACTTTCTTTCACTATAAATGAGAATAACGACTAAAATATCAATCTCTCGAACACAAGGTACTGTTAGATGTCACGATTCTAGGGCGCTAATTTCGGGTTAAACCTCGAGTTAGCCCCTCGCACCCAAACTCCAATCGAGTCACGAGACTCCAAGTGTTTTGTCATTCATAATCATAGTTATCTTTAACATTATCTTACAAGAACTCCTAATTTGGCTTTTGTGAATGTGTAATTAAATTCAATCAAGTTGATTAGTAGAATTTCTTACATTAGCAATTAAATTCAATCAAGTAGGTTAGTAGAATTTCTTACATTAGCAAAATGTCAATTGGTTAGGTAGCCTTTAGCCCGATCCATTGAGGTTTAACTTTTTTTTCATAGATTTTTGAACAAATTTTTTATGGATCAATCGTCTCGAATAGACACCAAAATTTTATCATTTAGATTCAAATATAAAATCAAAATAATATCACTTTACACAATTATAGTAAAAATAAACTTAATTTTACTAGCTCAATTACAACGAATTTGAATCTTTCAAACTTGATTATGGATAACAAACTCGACCTAGCTCGTTTCAAAGTTAATAAATTTAACTTAAATTGACCGAGCTTCAAATTAAGGTTGATTTTTTAAAAAAGTTTTAGCTTTGAATTGAATATAAACTCAAGCAGTTTGACTCAGCTTTATTTGAGTTTAAAATTTCACACAAAATGGAATTATTTTAAATTAATTTAAAAAATCAATTAATTAAATTATATCAAATTTCAAAATATGTAAGCTTGATTGGGTTCGAACTCAAACTCATGTCTAAAAATTAAAATTTATATTGGACTCAAGCTTAGGCAAGTCAAACTTGACTCGAACTATTGACGTGCATGAATTGGATTGAATTAGTCCTTCTTAGGTTGGACTCAAAACTCGATTGACCGATCCGGGCCAAAAAATGTAAACCTAAGTCCATCTATAATAAATGCGTTTTTTCTTTATGCATTTTTCAAAATTCTCATTTTGTAGGGACTTGTGATTTTTTCTGTTAGAACTTAGAAGGATGAACAGCCTGAAAAGGTCAGGTCTTTTTGAAGCTTTGGTAGAACCTGATCAGCCATCTCATTCCTGTACTTACAAATCTCTGTTTATTTTTTAAATAATTTTTATAGGTCTCACGACTCTCATCGGATGTTATGAAATTATTGGTAATAGTGAGACTGAGTACCTATAAATACTCTCCATAGCCATCAAAGATCAAGACTCAGCAGAAAAAGCATTCAACAATGGAGGCCCCCAAGTACGAGGCAGAGACGTATGTGGACGCAAGACCAGTTTATCCAACCGACTGGTTTTCGATGCTTGCCGATCTCACTTCTGACCACTCTTTGGCTTGGGACGCCGGCACCGGCAGTGGCCAAGCGGCCGTCGGTGTGAGTTCTTCTTCGCTTTTGTCTTTATCTCGCTTTACTTTCTCTGTTTCCAGTATATAATTAGGTTTTTCTTATCTTGAAGGTGGCCAAGTATTACAGGCATGTGATTGCAAGTGATATAAGTGAAGATCAGTTGAAGCATTCATTGAAGCACCCACATGTTAGTTACGTGCATACTCCATTATCAACTACCAATGAAGAGTTTCTTAAGTTGATTGCTCCTGAAAACTCCGTTGATCTGATCACGGTAGCTACAGCTTTGCATCACTTTGATCTTGAAAGCTTCTACTCTCTTGTTAATCGCATGCTTAAAAAGCCTGGAGGGGTTATTGCTGCGTGGACCTATAACCTGGTTCAAGTTAGCCCAGAATTCGATCCTCTCATTGAGCGTTTCTGTGAGAGTTCTCTTCCTTACCAAAGTCCAGGCGTAAGGTACGCTTTCGAATGCTACAAGACCATTCCTTTTCCTTTTGAGAGTGTAGGTTTAGGAAGTGAAGGGCATCCAAAGGTACTGGACATGCCAAAAGACATGTCTTTTCCAGGGTTTTTGGGACTACTGAGGTCATGGTCTGCAGTCAAGAAAGCCAAGGATGAAGGGGTTGAGTTATTGTCTGATAAGGTGATCAAGGATTTCCAAAGTGCTTGGGGTGAACCAGAATTGGTGAGAACTGTCATCTACAAGACATATATGCTCGCAGGAAAGGTCAAGGTTTAAGATGGTTTATGTGCCTGATATGTACTATTAATAAAGCATGCTTTCTTTTAAGATTGCATCGGTATTGTAAGAATAAGTGCTCCCTCTGCAGCCGATCTTTGCGGCGGTTGTAATTGCTGTTGTG
Organism: Erythroxylum foetidum; assembly: GCA_026546835.1. Taxonomy (NCBI): domain Eukaryota; kingdom Viridiplantae; phylum Streptophyta; class Magnoliopsida; order Malpighiales; family Erythroxylaceae; genus Erythroxylum; species Erythroxylum foetidum. The sequence goes on along the minus strand of JANZLF010000220.1, from coordinate 35,820,332 downwards.
AATTGTAATTTAAAAATCTGATCCAGCCGGAAGATTTGGTTGGTTTACCTGCTGTGTTTGCAAATGTTTTGATCATGGATTCCTTTGCTTACAGTGTGATATCATACTTATTCAATATTTGTCTTTGTATGGTGTCTGATGCAAGTCTGCAGTTGTAAAGTTTGCTTACAGGGGAACGAACAGGTTTCTGATACTGCTCTCAGGTTGTAGTTGTAAAGTTTGCTTACAGGGGAATGAACAGGTTTCTGATACTGCTCTCAGGTTGTAGTTGTAAAGTTTCAATAGTTGAGTGTCTTCCTTTCAGCTTCCTCTTACCAATTCACATCAGATGTAAAGTGTTCTTAATCACTGTTGCATCAGGACCAGGAATTTCATTCCCATTCTAGAGTGAGCCATTTATGTTTTGCTCAAAGTTTTAGGTTATGAACTTTGGGATTAAACTATAGTTGCAGGCAATTGCAGTAACGATCGTACTGTAATTTGAATCCCTTCTGTGTAACTAGTTTCTTTTAGTTACTGCAAAAAGTGGGCAGGCTGGTCCTGTGTTTCTCATGATATGCTATACCAGTTTGCTCTCCCCCTTCTCCCCCTTCTTTTGGGCCCTCAAATCTTATGTCCCTTTTTTCTTGTCCCTATTCTGTCCCATTAAATCTCGGCTATATATAAATGGATAGCTGAGATTCAATTGAACATGATTGTGGTCCCTATATAAATAAATAGCTGAAATTTAATAAGACAGATTAGGAATAAAGGAATGGGGCAGAGGATCACGTCCCTTCTTCTGAATGAGGTTACTTGTCAATGCCTTGAGATTAAAGAATCTCTTATTAAAAACTTATCATATCGAGGTAATATTGTATGATATTAGATAAAAACTTATTAATTTAACGATTAATTAATTTAATTATTAAAATTATTAAAATAAATCTCATTAAAAAATTAAAAATTAAATTGAAATTTAATTGGTTCAAAATTTTTACAATTAACCCAAGGGGTGTGGTTAAGTGAAAGGGTCTCATCCATCCTTAACCAAAAGTCAGAGGCTCGATCCTTGGCTTTGGGTATGGAGCAGCATTAAATCCATGAGCTAGCTGTCCTACTCTGTGAGGTGCCTACAAACTAGCTAGGGAATTAGTCACTGAGCCAAAAAAAAAAAGTAATATTAATAGGTTCGGATTAAATTAATTATACTCTGATGACTATTTTTAATTAGAGATGTCATTTGAATTTGAATCCGACCCGGTATGCCCTGCCTCGACCTAGGGTCAATTGGTCAAGTTTAGATTAATCGGGCTTCAAGTCAAGCTTAGTTTGAGACCTAACAATTATAAAAAATGACGTTTATTTATTATTTATTTAAAAATATAAAAATAAACTAGTGCCAAATCATTCACTCGCTATCTTGCCCTGGCGCGGACGTAACTAACGGATTATTTGTATTTCTACTGTTTCCATTGTCCCCCTCGACCCCATTACTGTCTCCGTTACTAATTCTTATGATGCGGCCTCTGATTTCGAGGGGGCTTCTCCAATCATTGGTGGTGACGAGACGACTTCTGAGTTTAATATGAGTGTTAGGACGGATGGGAAGGGTAAGTTTAAAGCAGTTAAGTTCTCTTCCAAGTTCAGGGCTAGTATTTTGACTGAGTTGCATTCGAGTTCGGTGGAATCTACTCAGTTCCCTCGCCGAGTTCCCCGTGCTCCATCACAGGAGGCGCAGCGGAGAGTGGGCTCCATTTGTAAGTCCTTTAATTTGTATTTGGGTTTGAATTGGTTTAATGTGAATGTGATATGTGATATCGAGTAGTTTTTGGATTTATGGTGCAGAAATTGGAAGTTACTTATGTCGTAGTTGAATTGGTTGATTTGAAATCCGGAGACCTTCGATGGTGTTTGGATTTTAGAGACATGAATTAACCTGCTATTGTTCTCCTTTCTGATCCTTATGGTAAGAAGAGCAGTAGTGACCATGGAGGTTTTGTTCTTTGTATGGAAGAAAGTCTAAAGCTTTCCGAGCTGCTGCCGGGACCACAAATTCTGCAATCGTCCCAAATTTGGTTGGGATGATATGTTTAATAGTTGGTTATTTGACCTTGTTCTAAGGACATGAAGTTGCTGTTTTCTTTTGTCATGTTCACTCATTTAACCCTGTCACATTATCTCTCTTGGTATTGTTATTGAGACCAAAACTTGCAAGTCTGTGGTTGGGGTGTCGTTATCTGTGGATAGTTCTCAATCCCTGATTGTAGTGGAGTATATAAAGCTAAGAGGTACCACAATTAGATGTTCTGTTGCTGTTTCCTGATGGGTTATCTGCTCTCTATGTTCGCTTATTCATTTTGTTTCCTGTTATGCTTGGCCTATAGCAAAGAGGCAATTGGAGCAGAGGAAACACCTCGTGGGGGTTGGTTGGTAACAAGGTTGCGGTCTGCTGCACAGGCTGTTGGAAATTCAAATGCTGATATTTCATCGACTGGGGCTCCCCAAAATGATCATGTTCCTGTATTGAGTTCAGATGATGCATCATCAACAGTTATTCATGAGATATCAGAGCATAGTCCTTCCCTTTCTCTTAACTTGGATGCCAACCTAACGGGTATTCAGAATTCAAGTCTTCCAACACCTGCTCAAGTGATTGTTAAGAACACTCCTGTGGGTTCTAGTCGTGTGTGTTTTAACTGGCATGAATTTTGGAGAGCTTTTGGTCTGGATCATAACCGAGCAGATTTGATCTGGAACGAGCAAATTACGCAAGAACTACGAGAAGCTTTACAGGCTGAGGTTCATAAGTTGGATGTTGAGGAGGAGCGCGCTGAAGATATTGTTCCAGGAGGTGCTACTATACATATATTGGCCGGACAAGATGGTGTGCCGCAGATATCATGGAACTACTCTGAGTTCTCAGTGAATTATGCTAGCTTGTCCAAAGAAGTTTGCGTAAGTCAATATTATTTACATTTGCTGCCTGATAGTAGCAGCAATGGTAAGCGACAAGGTTTCCCTCTATGGGATCAAGCTGCTTTCTTTAGGGCACTTTATCATCGATTCTTATGTGATGCAGACAAAGGGCTTAAAGCAGATGGTGCTGTTCCTGATGAATTGGGTGCATCTGATGATTGTTGTGACTTGGGAGGATTAGATGGTTATGGAGGTGGCGACGGTTCTTCTCTCAGGGAGCTATGTGCGAGAGCAATGGCCATTGTATATGAACAGCACTATAGTATGATAAATCATTTCGAGGGTATTGCACATATTACAGTTCTTTTGGACAGAACAGATGATAGAAGCCTTGAAGCACCGTTTTCTTCTTCTTTTGAAGGTACATTTTAATTGCATTTGCCAAATTTTCATCCAATACTTATATCTTATTTGCTTCCTGAAATTGTCTGGTATTGTGAAGTTTGCTATATGTATTGCCATGGAGGTGTCTAGGTGCTTTTACCTTGAGTTCTCCTTCTTTCTTTCTTTATTTTCTCTAATTTAATTAGTTTGTATCTTTTATTTGTATGAGAATTTAAAAGCTACTGCGATATGCGACCTCAATATGGAACAGCATGCTAGAATCATGGTGCTGACTTTCTTTGATTGTCTGATTGTTCTCTATTTCCAGGTGTTGATGAAGATCTTGTCCAACATTGAGGATTGTGTTAAGGTTGGAGGGTGTGTGTTGGCTGTTGATTGGCAAGCTTCAGAAAGAACTGCTATCCCTTTACAATCTAACTTATTAGCTGCTACTGCTTTCACTGAACCACTTAAAGAATGGATGTTCATCGACAATGATGATGTACAAGTTGGACCTCTGGAGAAGGATGCTATAAGAAGGTTCTCGTCCAAGAAAGCTATTGATTGGACAACAAAGTGCTGGGCACCTGGGATGGTGGAGTGGAAGAGATTGCGTGACATTCGCGAACTTCAGTGGGCACTAGCTGTTCGTGTTCCTGTTCTCCTCCATCTCAGGCTTGCATCATTTCACATCGCTAAATGATATTATTTTTGTCTGCATTTCATAACTATGCTTGTTTAAATATCTGTGTGATCTTTAAAAATATATTTGCAGTTTGTATGTGATTTATTTTTATTCTTGGTTTCAGTGAAGTATTTGTATAATCTCCCGCTCTTCTTTATTATGCTTTTTTTACATCTGCTATGGATTTTCTATGTAGGTCACGGATGCAGCATTATCCATATTACACAGCTTGGTATATACTCACTCAGATATAGATGATGCTGCGGAGATAGTTACCCGAACCCCGAGAGTAAAGAGAATTTTATCAAGTCCTCGTTGCCTTCCACATATTGCACAGGTAATTCAGATTAGAGTTTGGGCTTTTTCCTCTTGTCTTGATCTCAGTTGAAACTCAAGTCTTCTGACAGACTTGCATTCCCTTTTCCACAGAATACTTTTCAGCAATGCAGGATAAGTCAAGAAGTTAGATATTTATTCTACTTTTCGCAACTAGATTTTGGCAGGTTTTATCTGCATTTTTTGTTTTTATTAGGCTGATGTAACTACAGAAAGCAACTCTGGAAAATAGATAATTTCTTTCTGGTTGTAAATTAATGTCATGCATTTCTGTATCTAATGCCGGTTCAGGTTTTCATGCTTTTGCAGGTTTGGAAAGCTTACAAGGATCAAAAGCATGATCTCTTCCTTCCTTCAAGTGCCCAATCTTCAGCTGTAGAAGTGGCAGTTCTGATTGAGAATTCATCATCTATTACCTATGCTCTCACAGCACCGCCACCTCAACCTGCTCATACAACCCGCATCGACAACATCAGACAATCTTTATTCATAGCAGATGTAGTTTACCCAAATCATTATACCTAATCTTTACAGCCCTTACTGTACAGCCTAGTTTCCTTTTTGCTACATTTTCTTTTCCCATTTTGTATCCGTCCTAGTTTCCTTCACATTCATGGATATGAGGTGTTTACATTGCAATTTTCTATAAACGGTGATAAGCCATGTATTTTCTTTTCCTCAATTGATGTAAAAAGATACTCAAAAGTCATTTGTAAGTTTATTTGGCTTATTGCCCATAAGTGAGGTATTTTACCGGTAGTCATGGCAAGGCTGGCGATTTTTAATGGAATTATTCTGTTCTTGGAAGTAAAATCCTTTATTTCTCTGCCTTCTCTTTTCTCTCATCTTATTCTTTGATATTGGTTTCCATTGTTGAACTTGTTTGGGAGCTACCAGTGTTCAGGAATTTGATCTAAGCAGGAATGACCGTGGAAACAGTTTAGTTCCTGATATGCTTCTTTCTCTGATGTTTTATCTTTGATATCGGTGTCAGACTTTGAAAAGAGTTTGATTCCTGATCAGGAGAAGACTGGCACCCATCTCTCATGAAGGAAAAACGGAAAGGCAACAATTATGGACGGGAATCCACGAGTAAGATTTATCCGAAGCAATTCATGTTTTTTTCTTCTTTTTATATGGAAAGGGAGAATCGAAAAAATTATTAGTACTTGTACAATCTCTGTAAATCTTGATTAGAGATTGATAGGTTGAAGGAGGGATATAGAAATCTAGAAAGAGACAAATTCATGTATAATCTAATGTCACACTGGAATAGATTATATAGTTTGACATGAAATCTTATGGAATTCAGATTCATGCATTATCTAATCCAATTTACACATACAGATTTATCTAGGACTCATATTTGTACATATCCTAATTCAGTTGACATATTCATATTCATGTATAACCTGATCCAATTTACAGTTGTATAATTTTGGATCACTTGTAGAGACCTGTTACAACAGAAGTATAGATCAACTATCCCATACATTATAGGATTGTAAGCAATGATTAAAAAAGTTGCAGAAATTTTGAACCATTTAATAAATACCTTAGAGCTGAATATGTATGAGATGCCTCCTGGTCTATAAACCAGAATGATGTCTAACGAAGTCATCAGAGACTTCACCCTAATCTAAGTCATCAATAAGAAAAAGGAAGTGAGAAAATCTATTCTAACTATTTACACAAAAATTGCTATCTGTCTGACAGCTTGAATTAGAAAATCTGATGTACAAAACATCCCTGCCTTCTCCTTATTATCTTTTTGTGAAAATTAGAATGTTTGAGCTTGTTAAACGTTGGACTCGCCGCTGGCCTGTACTCTGGCAAGAGTCTGCCTGTGTTGTAACGAACCCCACAAGCATTGCACAACGTTCTAGGACCCATTGGCCCCATTCTCCACAGTGGAGTATTCTGTGTCTGACAATGGCTGCATCTTCTTTGAGTCTGTAATACTTCTTCATTATTCCTCTTTCTTAGTAGTTTCTGCTGCTTCAAAGCTCGCTTGCTTCTTCGTTTTTTACAGCCAAAACCTAGTCTCAAATAATGGTTTGACCAACTCCTCTTCAACTCTTCAGTTTCAGGTGTTTCGGAAGGCCCTGCTCCAGGTTTAATCCAAGTTATTACTCCTGACTTTTTCTCTGGAGAAGCTCCAGGTTTTATGCAAGGTATTGTTCCCGACTTTTTCTCTGCCGACTCTGCTTCAGGTTTTCCAAGAAATCCCCCTGCTACTTTCCTGTCATGTTCTTCCCTTTCATCTCGAGTATACTCCAAGCTCTTAGAATCTTGTGTCCCTGACCATAAACCATTGATGGGTTCATTAACCAAAGTAGGAAAGAGGCCAATAACTTCTTCAATAGGATCTAGTGGAACACAAAGACCATTCTCTAAACACGGATCATCACTAGGAACACCAATACTACCCACATCATCCTCTGTCAGATCACAGGAATCATCAAAATCACATGGGAAAAAGGTCCTGAATACAAATATTAATCCTATCAACTTGGAACTGATCATTATAGAGATATATATACATGTATCATGTATGTATGTGTGTGTGTATATATATATAGTTATCTATACAATTTCAAGTTAAAATTGTCAACTTGTATTTGATATGCATACCAAAATTACGTCGTAATCTTGTATTTGAAGCAGATTTATCTTCTTAATTAGTTGCGTTAACCTGAGATTATTAGTACCTGATTTTAGGAGGATTTGTTAACTTTAATTTAACAAGTAATTAAATTACAAGTTTATTATATTAGTATTTAATTAATTATATGGACATGTAATCTTATATTTATGCATGTATTTGGTCATATTAAGATACTATATAAGTGAAAAAATAATATAGATACTGTTTTGAACAATGATTTTGGAATCATGCTTTGATTACGATATATGATAACCAAAACGATAATGCTGTTTTCCATAGGAAAAGAAAATACAAAATAATATTAAAAACCAATTTCTCAATCGAAAATTAAAACATATATTTTGTTTTACCACAAACACTCAATAATTGTTTTTAGATATTATCCAATGGCAGTATTTATCATTGACTTAGTAATATCTGTGGCGGAAAAAGACAAAAGGTCGTGAAGAAAAACATTTGAGGACTCTTCTTTCTGGTGGAATGGAAGAGAGAGTCTCTATTTTCTAAATTTAGTATTATTTCAACACTCAAATTAGGTAAATTTGATTATCTTATATATAATCTTAACATCAAAAAAAATTTAAAGATTTGATTTGTAGTATGAATTTATGGACTACTGATTAAGAAGACTGCATACTAAAAATTTTAATTATTGTCGTTAATTTTTTTAATTTTAATTAATATCTTAAAATCAATTGTCAATCTCTTCGTTTTTAAATATCAGAGGTTTAAAGTTTAAAAGATCGGATTGATATTAGACAGTCGTAAATTAGTTAAAGATTGAACAAAATAAAATTTTGAAATATTATTAAAAGGAAAGAATTTGAAGTTTAATTAAAAATTTTAAATAAAAATTAATTGATTTATTTTGGTCATTAAGAACTTATTAATTTACAAAATTGATCGATTAATTAAAAAATTGATCAGTTTTTAATAATAATAATAATTAAAATAAATCAAGCTAGAAAATTAAAAGCTAAACTAAAAAGTTGAACGGTTTAAAATTTTATAATCGAACTGAACATTGTTTTACACAGTAAAATAAAAAGGGTATATCTTAGTTAAACATCACTTAGTTTTTCTAATAAAAAAGAAAAAAGTGATTAAAAATGGATCCAAGTAAAAGGACAAAAACAATTCATTACTATTTCTTTTTAATATATTTTATTCTAACTTAACTTACAGGAATAAAATTTTGGTATATGATTACTTGATTAGTCAATGCGTATCCATATCCGTAAGGAGAATTTCGTGTCTAAGTAGAACTCAAACGAGACAGATATTATGTAGGCTGCCTTACCTAATGTTGTGTATACCTATTTTATATATGTTCTACGAGTTGGAAAATTGGGCCCAAAGCCGATCTTCGGAATAATTACAATTTTTTTTAATTTGATTTCTTAAAATTAAGATCACTTTAATTTTATAAAATAATTAACACATAAATCATAATCAAGCATAAATCTTAATTTATATTTTGTTCCGAAGTTTGATTGTTTTTTTGTCGTATACTTTTAACCCTTTATGAAATTTGATTTATCTCGACCACTGTAGCCGCACAAATGTCAAATCTTTAATAATATTCGCAAAATATGCTGAAAGAAATATGTCACTCATACAAAGAGGGTTAAGCAAGAAATGGAAATGCTAGTCCTATTAGAGTTTATGTCTATTTATGATAAGTTTAAGATATTTTAGTAATTTAATGAAAATTAAATTCTAATTTCAATTAAACTTTAATTATAATTAAATACCAATTATATTCAAATAAAATTCAATATCTCATATTAATTCTTATTTATTAGATATCTCATATTCAATTATACAATTTATCAAAATTTACAATCAAGTTCAATTTGATTAAAATATTTTTGCTCTCTTCATATCATTTTTTATGTGAGCCCCATTAGATTCTTAGTTATGCTAACAATGATTAAAAAATTTAATTTTAATTCATAATTAGAATTAGATGAATTAAAAATTCTTTTAATTTATCTTTAATTCTTCAATTAAACAATTTATAATCATAGATCAAGATTATCATCTAACAATACATCATGATCACCCAAATATTTAGTAATGTTAAAGTAGTTTTGACTAATCTTTTCGTACATAATTTTTCTGTATAATTTAATCTTTTTATCATACAATATTCCGATTAGACATATAGCATGAAATTAATGCTCTACTGTGAGTCCAATCATATTCGTTATCTGTCATTAGCTATTGGTTAAATTATTAACATTTGTAAACAATTTACAATACATCATTTTACATTAGCTAAGGATTTCCGGATATACATATATATATATATATATATATATATCAAATCCTTAACTTTTCTCCATAATCCTTGTATGGGAATAACATAACAGTTATTGTACCCTTTTTAAGTGTTTGATTTCAATACAATCTGTGTACCTTTTCTTCTAGTTACTATATTTCTCATGGTATTAGAGTGCCATGGAAGAGGCCAATAGCACCAATACACTATCAAATCAATCTACGAGAGGAGACTCTCAATTGCAATTTCATTGTTAAAGTTGTCATTTTACACTTGTTTGGTATATAAATATCTTTAATGTGTTGAAATTATTATTCAAAATTGATAGATTTGTTTCTTAATTATTTTGGGATGATTTTCAACACTTGAGAGATGAAATTGAATCAAAAGAGGCAAAGAAACTAAAGATAATATGAAATTGTCATATTGACAACAAATTCAATTGACTAAGCATTGGTGCAAGGACAAAAATAATATGCAAATCTATTTTCAAATTTAAATATGAGATTTTCATAATCTTTAAAGACTAGATTGCTATCTTATCAATGGAGATCTGCAACTTGGAGTGGGGATAAGGATTATCTGCTGAAGATTACGAGAAGAAGAAGAGAAGAAAACGCAAAAGGAATAAAGATGCATAATTGTTACTCTTCACGCAACCTTTAGTGTTAGGATAGTTTTTCACTTTTTTGCAGTTTTTCTTCTTCTATTCTCGACAGCAATCATTAGTTTTGGAATAGTTTAGAATTTAGACAGCTTTTCCTTGAGTTTAGGACATTGTTTTGCACTTTTTTCATCTATTTTTGTGGACAGCCATAGTTAGCTTTCGATTTCTATATTATTTCTTTAAGAATTTTCAGATGCTTTAGAGAAGGACCAGGGATAAAGACTATGTGTTTGGATATTACTTTGTTTTTTTTCACTTTTGTTATGAGTAGTTAAATTTCTTTCCTTGGTTGAAGAAAACCATGTTATCATTTATTATATGTGAGATGTTTTAATAAAGTTTGTTTTGTTGACGAACATTGAGTGTCTTCCGAATTACTTTTTCTAATTGAATTGATTGATTTCTAGGTGCACAACTAAGAATTGATTCATTTAATAGCTAGATTAATGAAATATATCGTCCAGTTTTGTTAATCACAAGTAGCAATTAGGATTACCTTTTTTACATTAGAGTGAAAAATTCTAAGAAGATACTTATCTTGATTAGATGCATGTCGTGCATGTGTTATATTGTTCATTGGTTTCTTTATTCTTAAAACTATTATTCAATTGAACCTACGATCGTATCTAGGTTATTAATTAATAAAAATGCTTAGAATATATGTTTCTATTCATTTATACTTAAAACAAAACATCCCCCCAATAAATGTTTATTGATGAACTAAATTTTATATCAAAGATTCATTTTAGTGTGATAACATCGATGACCCAAAACTAAGGTTTTTCAGATCCAATTACTTTCATTGATTTTCAATTTTTATCATCTCTTTCCTTAAATTGCCGTGAATTGAAAACACCCCCAATTTCGTTACTTTATTTTAATTTTGAATTCATACAATCATTGTCGTTAAAATTTCTCATTAGAACGATACCTACTTTCTACTACTACATTAATTTGTATTAACAGGGATTGGTTTCTTTTTTAATTTAGTTGTAGGCGATAGCAGTACCATTCATGATTCCAACTCCCAGTATTACTTGCATCCTTCTGATCATCCTGGAACTGTGTTTGTCACATGTGTTCTAAATGGAGACAATTATCCTACCGGGAAGAGAGCAATGCAAAATGCTCTCCATGCTAAAAATAAGATTGCCTTTGTTGATGGCTCTCTCAACAAACCAGACTCAACCTCTTCTGACTACTTAGCATGGACTAAGTGCAATTCAATGGTTATTTCATGGATTTTTAATGCACTCTCTCGTGACCTTCATGATAATGTTGCTTATGTTGAGACGACTCGTAAATTATGGCTAGATCTAGAAGAATGCTTCTCACAAGGGAACGCCACTCATGTACATCAACTCAAGAAGGATCTATACATGCTTCAACAAGACAATAAGTCAGATGTTGCATACTATAACAGGTTCAAGGCTTTGTGGGATGAACTGTAGATTTTTGACACAACGCTATGATGTTCTTGTGGTGCTGGAAAGGATTTTGTGGCTGCCAAGAACAAGAGAAGGTGCACCAATCTCTTCTTGGATTGAATGACAATTTCAAAATGGTATGCTCTCAAATCCTAAATTTTGAACGTCTCCCATCATTGAGCAAACTATACGCTATGGTAATTCATGAAGAAAAACAAAAATCCTTGGCTATAATTCGCATTCCATCGTTGAAAGCTACTGCTCTTTCTGTCAAAGTAGATCATAGTTATCTTAGAGTTGTTAACTCTGATCGTTCATAGAAAAAGTGTCAACAGTGTAATAATTACGGGCACACCAAAAAAGACTATTTTCAGCTAATTGGATATCCTTCTAATCGGAAGCACAAACAGGGAAATAATCAAAACAAAACCAGACTTAACATAAAGCAATCGGTTTCTTACAACACATGCGGCCAGTGATGCTGTAACTCCTTGAACTTGGCCAATGATGTTGGTAAGCAAAATTTCAACTCCAATACATGGATAATTGATAGTGATACTTCTGATCATATGGTTGGATCAGAAGATATGCTAGATGATGCAAATCGCATACAATATCATTCTACTGTTAGCATACCAAATGGTAATGCCTTACCTATTACTCATGTGGGAAGCACTACTTTATCATCTGATCCTAAACATTCAAATTTCTTATGCATACTAGTTTTTAAATGCAATATTTGGAAAAATCACCAAAGACCTCAATCATGTTATTATTTTCCTTGTTGAATTTTGCATTTTTCAGGACCTCAAAACGAGGAAGCTGATTGGATTAGGTAAACTATAAGATGGAGTTTATCAATGCAATTTTCATCAACAATCTGTTGGTTTTTTTGCTTCTCAAGTTTCGAATGCCAGTCTTTGGCAAAAGCGTCTAGGCCGTGCCTCGCTTCCTAGGATAAAACAAATTTCTAATATAGATGTTACTCTTTCATCTGAATTTGTTTGTGATATCTGTCATAAATCTAAACAATCTAGATTACCTTTTTTATCCTAGCACCAATAAAGGTGCTCGTTTTTTGTTACTACATTGCAACATTTGGGGACCTTATGCTACTTCTTCTTTAAGTGGCTCACATTATTTCCTTACTATTGTTGATGATTTTTCATGTTGCACTTAGGTTTATCTTATGCATTACAAATATGAAACATATAAATATTTAACCTTGTTTTGTCGTATGGTAAGAACTCAATTTTCTCTAGATGTTCAAAAGATACGTAGTGATAATGGTGGTGAATTTACTTCTAATGATTTCAAAGAATTTTGTTTCGCAAATGGGATTGAGTTGCAAACTTCTTATGCTCATACAACTTAGAAAAATGGAGTTGTTGAATAAAAGCACCGACATATCCTTGAAGTGGCTCAAGCCTTGAGATTCGAAGCCAATCTCCCATTCCGATTTTGGGGGAATGTGTTCTTACTGCAGCTTACTTGATCAACATCTTATCTGCATCAGTTTTATTATGTAAGACACCATATGACATCCTAATAGGTAAGACTCCCAAATATGATCATCTCCGTGTCTTTGGTTCATTGTGTTATGCTCATAATCATTCCTTAGGTCATGCAAGTTTGCTTCTCGTGCATCACGTTGCATTTTTATTGGTTACTCATATGGTCAAAAGGGTTATAAATTATATAATTTAGATACAGCTAAAAGTTTTATCTCTCGAGTTATCGTTTTCTATGAGCATATATTTCCCTTTGCAGTCGATTCGATGTTTCAAACACCTAATATAGTGCTACCTGTATCCTTGTATAAACATGAGATCGAAATTGAGCCTACAAACAAACCAACATCTTTGCCTAATTCTTCCAATCATAGCCCTTCCATAATTGAGAATGACCCTGCTTCCCCAAGCATCACTCAATCTATAATCTCAAGCTAGACCCAAATGCACACGTCAAATTTTCACTAAACTCTATAGTTTCTCCTACAACATTTCAGCATCCTTAGCCCCATCTGCATCTACCAACATAGTTATTGCTCATCCTCTTTTATCGGTCATTTCGTATACTCAATTTTCATCTTCACATCAAGCCTTTCTAGCGGTCATCTCTTCCATAGATGAGCCCTCTACTTTTTTCACAGGCTTTTAAAGATCCTAATTGGCAAAAGGCAATGCGCATTGAAATTGTAGTGCTTGAAGCAAATCATACATGGACACTTGAACAACTTCCTCAAGGGAAACGAGCAATTGATTTAAAATGGGTTTACAAAATTAAGTTCAAAGCTGATGGTACCATAGAGCATTTCAAAGCCCGTTTAGTTGTAAAAAGTTACTCATAAATTGAAGGACTAGATTATACAGAAACCTTTGCTCCAGTTGCTAAGCTCACCACTGTGCGTTGTATATTGGCTATTGTTGCTATTCGTAATTGGGATTTACACCAACTAGATGTCAATAATGCATTTCTATATGGTGATCTTCATAAAGAAATCTACATAAAGGTTCCTCAAAGAATTCATCGCCCCAAAGATTCTCATGTTTGTAGATTACGCAAATCCCTATATGACCTGAAACAAGCCTCAAGGCAATGGTTTGAGAAATTCACAACTTCATTACTTGCCCTTGGATTCAAGCAATATAAAGCTTATCACTCTTTATTCACCTTAATCCATAATAAAAACTTCATTGTTGTCTTTATTTATGTTGATGACGTCATCATTGCTGGCAATGATGATAATCGTATTTCTAAGCTTAAAATTCAGCTCTATCATCAATTTCATATCAAAGACCTTGGCCTTTTGAAGTACTTTCTTGGACTTAAAGTAGCATGTTGTCCTAAAGGTATTGTTCTTTCCCAGCGTAAATATGCTTTAGATATTTTACATGAAATAGGGATGCTAGCTACTAAACCTACCACCTTCCCAATGGAGCAAAAACACCAATTCACAGTTGATAAAGGTGATTTTTTGGAGGATCCATCTCAGTATCATCGACTTGTTGGAAGGCTTCTTTTTCTGACCATTACATGACCTGTCCTGAATTATTCAGTTCAACTACTTAGTTAGTTCCTTCATGCTCCAAGACATCCTCACTTTGATGCTGAGAGTCCTTCGATATCTTAAAACTTCCTTTAGACAAGGAATCCTTCTATCTAGCTCTAGTGCTCTTCAATTACATGCCTACTGTGATTCTGATTGAGTAAGCTGCCCAACCACAAGAAGATCAACTATAGGCTACTTTGCATGCCTTGGTGACTCACTACTCTCTTAGAAGTCAAAGAAACAAACAACTGTCTCTCGATCTTCCTCTGAAGCAGAATACAGAGCCATAGCTCATACAACTAGTGAGTTGCTATGGTTACATCAACTTTTTCAAGATTTGTGCGTTCCTTTGCATGCTGCATCACAACTTCATTGCGACAATCAGGTTGCCATGCATATAGCTGCCAATCTTGTCTTCCACCAACGCACCAAATACATCGAGATAGATTGCCACTTCATTTACAAACACATTCAAGCTGGGAAGATATAAACTACACACATATCATCAAAACATCAACCCGTTGATATCTTCACCAAAGCTCTTGGACGAGACCAGTTTCATTCACTTTTACCCAAGTTGGGCATTAAGAACCTCCATGCTCTAAATTGAGGGGGCGTATTAACGTATATCATAATTGATGTACATTCCTATTTTATCTCCTCATATCTATCTACGACCGATTTATCTCCACCAATTATGTATAGGACCAACGGTTATATATCCCTAACTTTTCTCCATAATCCTTGTATAAGAATAACATAACAGCTATCATACCCTTTTTAAGTGTTTGATTTCAATACAATCTGTCTGCCTTTTCTTCTAGTTAGTATATTTCTCATAAATAGTATCAAAATATAACAATCCGTATACAAGATAACTTTGGAGACTTTAAGTTAAATGATCACTTATACAATGATTACAATGAGAATTTTCAAAAACATATAAGTAGTGTTTCAAATGAATTTCTCATATTAGGTTAGTTCAATTAACTTGTTCTTTAACAAGCACTCACATTTTTGTTTAAGTATCTCCATGCTTTAGTCTATAAGATCGACTACTTCCTTCACAAGAAAAAACATAATGTGTACAAGTCTTTTTACATTTTATTAATGTCTAGTCTTAATATAATAATGACTAGGAACAATTTAGGGATAATAAATAAATACAATATGAATTCCATAATTCTAACCTCATTATAATTTTATTTACAATGTATAATTATCTCATGAATTTTATCATATACATCTTAACATGTACAAGATAAAAAAATTCCTTTAAATTATTTTGTCACTAAACTACAAACAATCGATTGCCTTTAAGTTATAAACTAACAATCTTTCACGTACGTTAAGCCAATCGTTTATCTATCTTATATCATATAACCATATGATGATTATGCTATCATTGGGATTGAGGCTTAATAAGAGATTTCTACAAGTTTCTCTATAGTATACACTTGTTTAAATCTTACAACTTTCATCTTAAGTACTATCATAATTAAGAAAAAATTGCCTAAACAAAAAGCATGCTATTCTTCTCTTCAAATGTTCAATCCATAGCTAGATTAAGGATGTTGATATGATTGAATGTTCAGTCTGTCTCTTTTAAATATCTTGATGTTCCCAGCTCCTCCAAAAAGCTAAAGTACCAAGATTTTCTTCCATTTTTGAAAAGGTATAAAAATAGAATCAATGCTCGACAAAACAAGTCTTCGTTTTATGCGGAAGTCTTATTCTTATCTCTTCAGTTTGGGGAGTTTTCATGTATATTGGTTTTGGATGACAACAACACTAGTTAACAGCACTCGTAGTCTGTAAGAAATTCTTAATGCATTTTTCCAAACTCTTTGTTGATCTTTTATAACTAGTGTTGTTGTTGTCATCCAAAACGAAGACTACTCCCGCGTCCCCACAGAATTTATACACTAGTGTTGTTGTTGTCATCTTTCTTACAGACTACGAGTGCTGTCAACTAGTGTTGTTGTCATCCAAAACCAAGACTACTCCCGCGTCCCCACAGAATTCATACACCAGTGTTGCTGTTGTCATCTTGCTTACTTTTCCAAATCTGCTTTCCCTGTTGCAATGATTGTGGTTTGAAACCTTTATACCAAATCATCTGGTCGTTCCTATCGTTTTACAGGTCCGAAGTGAAATAAAAAAATAATTTTAATAAATTGAACGAAATAAAAGAAAGTTAAAGACTCTAATAAATCGGTAGTATGCTTAAATTTACATATTTATATGAGACAAAAATGACTCAATTTATAAGTGTACATACTAAACTAAATATTAAATGATCATAATATTTAATTTTCTTCTAAGAACGTGACATCTTTGCAAAATCTATGCAGTTGGTAGGAAATGAGCCAGCATATACTGCGACTTGATTGACCAATATGTTATTAAATGAGTCTCTCACTGTGAGAAAGAGATGACAATGGGCCCCTTTTCAGTACTGAATGTGTTAATAATTCTGAAAGAAAGGACATAATAAATACATCATTAATGAGCTTGCATATTACTCAATTATTAGGTTTGTGCTGTTATTTTGTGGGCAATTTTTTTGGAGCTTAATTTTATGACTGATTAATATTTTTTTATTTATATCTTTTAAAAATATATATCATGAAATCTGGTCCAGATGTTACGTTTGCCTTCTCTACGAAGGGATCAGCAACTTGGTGGTCAAGAAACAGATACGAAGATATTAACACAACCAACCATTGTCGTCAATCTTATAAACAGAGTTCCGCTTGGACCAGTAGAAACCTAAATTTGTAAATAAAAAATATAAAAAAAGGTAAAAGACACCATTTTTGTAATTTTAAAATTTAAAAAATCTATATATTCTTTTAAATTTTAGAAAGTATTTTTTTTGAACGGTTAAAAAATAACTAATTAAATTATCGTTTTGATTAATAATATCTTACTTTGAAAATCATATCTTACTATTTGATTAACTTATATGTGAGTTTATCGGAAAGAAACTTTTTACTAGATAAGAATAAGATTCTGTAATATCAGGTTGTTTTAAATCTCACACTTCAGTAAAAATTCAACTGAGATGATGATGATTAAAAAATCAAACTAATTTTAGTGATTCAACCAATTTTTTAATAACTTTATTATTAAAATGATAATTTTATTCTAATTTATAAGATTATCATTTTTAATGATAAGAATTATTAAAAACTTAGTTTAATCTAGTTAATAAAATTTTAACTTTTGACAATTAAAAATATTTTCCTAATTTAATCATATTTTATATTTTTTAATTTTGTTTGATATTTTTTTATATACAAATTCCTTTTGATGTACATGCATATTTTTTGTTGTTATTTGTAATATTTGATTAATTTAAATATATCATTTATTATTATTTTTTAACCAGAAAAAATATAAAAAATATAAAAAAAAAATTGAAGTTTGAACTTAAACGACTTACCAACTTAAGCTGAAATGTCAGTGTATTGTGGGTATCACTTAGCAAAGTACCAATTTCTAAAAGAAGTATCAATTCAAATCTGTCTCCTGCTTTTTTTTTTTTTTGACCATTTGAGCTCATCATCAAAGCACGAGCAGAACTGTAGATCCCATAGAAATCACTGCCTACTGGATAAGGTGGTCTGAAACAAAGTTAGAGCTGGCAAAGGTGAACGCGTCCCATCTCATTAGATTCTTTCAACATCACAAAGAGTTACGATTTTGCTCAGAATATTAGATGGTTCTTCTCCCTCTCTGCTAAACTTTGGGAACCAGATCCTCTGTTTTGTGGACCATTTCTGATCCACTTTATTTGATCCATTTATTTATGTAGAATTCACCTAAATAGATGGGTCAGATGAATTAATACAGAGGAGATCCACAAAAAGTGATACAGAAGATTTGAAGCCTAAACTTTGAGGGGTTTATTTTAGTCTCAATTTTGAATGAAACATGAGATCGAGTTAGAGGCCGACTCACGATAGGTGATCCAACTTCTAATATCCTCATCTCAACAATAGCTGTCTCTCACACTCTTAATTTGGATATAAATGAATTATTCAATCGAAATTGGGTCATGATTTCCTGCTATATTTATAAATGTACAGACTGACTCGTAACTTAATAGTGCAATTTGAAATCGGAATATTACCTTTGATGGTACACCTATAAGATACCTCCAACTTTTTTTAAAGGACATGTTAGGTGCTTATTGCCCATGTAATTTATAGTGTATTTCTTTCCTTATTAAAAAAACAATTGGTCTTGTGTTTCAATGCCAACTCGCGCTTAAAAAATCAAATCAGATCAGACCTTATCTTTGCTCTTTCACTGTGCATTGTTTCAAAAACTGATAAGAAAATGGTGATTACCATGCCCATTTACATCTGATTTGCTTGCTTTTCACCGTGTAAGGTTGCCTATTAGTATTACCATTACACGGTACAAGCACCTTTTCCTTTTAAAAGGCGAAAGCATCACGTCACCACATTTTTTTACGCATACGTCATCACTCACGAGTTTTTGAAAATGCCTACCTTAGGCACCCCCACACTCCAGCCCGATATTATGTGAGGGAGGTAAATTACGGTTTGATCCCAACCAGCTTCTTGAGAAGGCGGCCCAATACTTGATGCGCACAAGAAATCATCACATTGGATGAGCTCCCACGTTACCGTTGTCGTAACCAGTGTTACTGATTTCGTACCGTACCGGCCGGTAACGGTCGGAATCCGGTACCGGTACTGGTACAAACGTACCGGTCAAAAATTCCGGCTGGTACCGGCCATTTCCGGTCGGTACCGGCCGGTGCCATAGATACCGGAAAATTCCGGTAATTCTAAAATTCCTAGGGACCTATTTGTAAATAAAAAAAATACCCTAAAAATCAACCCTCGACCTTCGTCCTCCCGCCTCACTCTCTTCTCTCTTCTCGCTGTCGTCCGTCCGTCTCCGCCGCTCACCGCCGCCTGATTCTTGCCGTCCGTCTCTCTCCAGCAGCGTCGCCGCCTCTCTCTGGTCTGGATCTGGACTCTGTTACTTCCATTGACAAGTAACAGAGAGTTCAAAAGAAGAAAAGTTTCAGGGAAAAAACAGCAAGAAGTAATGAAAGTCCGAGGAAAGAACAAAGCTTTCAAAGGGAAAAAGCTCGAGGACAAAAACCCACTAACCCAAGTTCCCGTTTTCACTTTCTCCTTCACTTCGCCGACCACTGCTCGCCATCTCTCCATCATGCACTTTCCTTTTTCGGTAGCCTTTTGGGTTTTCTTCACATATAGTATAATATATTGCTTGCCTTTCCACTTTCCAGCTATTTGCACGTTCTCCCATCCACTTGCTAGAACTAGCCCATGTTTTAGTTTTATAATTTAGATTATGAGGCTTTCTTTTAGTTTAATTAATTTAAAAAAATTCATAATTTATAGATTTTTTAATATTTTCTTAAATTTTTGTTAAAGATAACAATAAAATAAATGTGGATT
>JANZLF010000220.1:35728359-35742587 GCA_026546835.1 Erythroxylum foetidum | reverse complement strand
GGATTGTATTAGATAAGGAATCAACCAAAACAGAATACTTATTAGGATTATCTTTCCAAATCAAATCCACCAATTTGGGCATATCTTCAAAAGTTATTAATTCCCATGTCCAATAAAAAAATGCCAAAACTAAATAAAGAATATATAAAATATATTCTAACACTTACCAACTCAAACTCAAATGTCAGCGTATTGTGGGTCTCACTTAGCAAACTAATTACCAATTTCTAGAAGTTGGGGTTGGAGAGGACGAAAGAAGTATCAAAATGTGTAAATCAAATCTGTCTCCTTCTGGTTTCTTTTTGACCATTTGAGCTCATCATATAAGCACGAGCAGAATTGTCGATCCCATCAGATTCGTTAAACATCACAAAGAGTTCAAAATTTGGTATTGTGCTCAGTAACAACTTGCACTTAAAAAATCAGATCAGACCCAATCTTTTCTCTTTCTCTGTGCATTTACATCTGATTTGCTTGCTTTTGACCTTATAAGTTGCGTATTAGTATTACCATTACACAGAACAAGCACGTTTTCTTTATAAAAAGCAAAAGCGTCACCATACGTTTGAACTCATACGTCATCACTCACGTACGTTGTTCTTAAGGGTAAGGTTAAATTCGTAATGATGGCAATGCACCCGACCCTCTTAGGAATCAATTCATGAGAGGTGAAGATTTGCTCCCAAAATTACGTGTTTTGAGTTTGGACTTAATTCAAAATTCGATTCGACTTGACACTTTAGACTATAGATTCAAATTTAATTTTGATTAAGTTTTATTTTTAAATTTTAGACTTAAGCAAAATAAGTATTTAAGCGATATATGTGATAAAAGATGGATTAGTTCGTAATTAGTGCCCAAAAGTTGATCAACTCGATTGAATATATTAATTTAGGTTGAGCCTCACCGAATCAAGTTGAGTTGGGCTATTGTTGCCATTATTACTCTTACTTCACAAAAGAATAATAAACTTCTTTTGAGCTTCAATAAATCAGTCGTGGTGCGACCTGAATTGTCGAGTAAAAATTTAAGTTGTTTGTATCATTATATAATTAAGAAAATGTAAAGATTAAATAAAATTAAAAAACGATATTGATCAAAATTTGAAATTTAATTAAAGAACGAGATTGTTAATTACAAATTAATAGGTTTATTTAGATCAATGCAATAAATAGGTTAATTTTTAATAATAAAATTTTATAAAATAAATTAAAGATAATATTTTATTAAAAAAACTTTCTATATAAATAAGTGTATGACCAGAACATGTGAACCAAAGATGGGATCATATCAGAAGTAGTACCTACGGCGGCGGAGATGATCCAAATTCATCCAATAATATTTCAAGAAAAGAAGAGGACAAAAGGTCGTGAAGAAAAACATTTGTGGAAGTAAAATAATCTAATGACATTAATTTATTGAAAATAACGTTAGGATTAAAACTATTTACTTGTCAATATGCTCATACTCCTCTACTGGACATCTTATCAGATTCTACCTTCACAAAAAATAAAATAAGCAATAATTTTTTTTTATTTTTTCTCATTTTATTCTTTTACAGAACAAAAGAAGTAAAATAGGAAATTTCTAAGTGTTGATCATGACATGAATTTAAGTTTTTATTAGAAAGACGAAAAATAGTTAAGTTTTTTACTTTTAATTAATTTCTTAATAGTAATTTTTAATTTTTAACTGTTTGAAATAGAAGTGGTATTTATTACTTTACGTATTATTATTATTATTAAACAAAAAATTTAATATATATAATAAGAAAAGTCCAAAAAACAAAATGATTAAAACTTCTCATGACACGATTGTAAGTAATTAAGACCCTTTGAAACTTTAGAATAATAGTTCAAAAGGGTATATAAAAAATTCCATAAATCCTTGATGATGAGTAGCTTTTTCTTTATCAAATCAATGAAGAAAAGTGTATCAGTGCCAATGAATAAGCAAGCAGAAGATGATACCCTGATGTTCACGTGGATATTGAGAGCCCGTTATTTACATTTGTTTTAACTAAAAATATAAAAAAGCTGTAACTTTTCATGTACTAATGACCGATCTGGGTATCATCAGGTCAGGACAGAGATAGATTACTGAATTCTTTAAAATTTTAAAAAATTAAATATTTAGACCTTCTTATCTTAAATTTCTGACTACGTCATTACCATCACGTATTCTTTAATTATATTTTATTTTTATTTATTTATATATTTATTATAATTTTATTTATATGATAATTTATGGTTCCATTTTGGATCAGTACAATTCCTAGAAGTTAAGTAACCACTGGTTTTTTGGACTAGAGCTCATCATATAAGCACGAGTAGATTCGTTCAAATTTAGCTCTTGTTTTCCGTACCAACTTGCAACATACAAGTTAAAAAAATCAGAGCCTGCCTTGTCGGAGCTCGTGCGTCTAAGGGATAAGGGTCAATTCGTGGAACTTAAATAAGTAACTACATATATTATATAAAAATTAGAAAATAAATTTATTTTAATTAAATAAATCTATTTTAATCTCTTAGGTAATATTTAAGAAGACTTACTTTTATAATTGATATTTATTTTAATATATTTCAATTATTAAATCAAATTTTATTTGAGTTTGAAAATATTTTAAATTTAATTATATTTATTAATAATTATTAAAATTTTAATTTATTTAATTAAAAATAAAATAAAATTGTTAAGTAAAAATTAAATTATTAATAATTAATTTAATTAATTAAATATAACATATTAAATTAACTTGTTCACAAATTAACAATTAATATATCAAATAATTAAATAATATATATTTAGTTAATAGTAAATCTGATTATAAAAATAAGCAGAAAACAAAATTTATTTTTTATAATTTTCATAATTTTTTAAAAATAAAAGAAACCAAAATGAAAAATAGAACCAATAATTCAAACAAACAAGTGTCTTTTTTTTTACTAAATTTAAAAACAAAGACAGCAAAAATAAAAACATACAAGCCTTAATTTTATTTTAAAATTTTAAATTTTTTTGTTTTACATAAAATTTTTGAATGTCATATAAATAAAATTAAAGAATTTGAAATATAATGGAAAAAGATTATCTTTACATCTTTAATTAAAAAAGATTGTTAAATAAAATTAATTAATTTATTTTAATTTATAATAACTTATTAATTTATCAAATTGACCCATTAATTAATAAATTGATTGTAGAATTGGTTGAGTTTTTGAATAATTGATTTTTTGTTTGATTTATGTGAAAGATAGATCTTTTTATTTTTAATTAATTCCTTAAACTTAGGAAGTGGTATATATTAATTTAACATCATTTTGCTCTTTAATTAAAAAGAAAAAGTGAATAAAAAATGGGTCCAAATAATTTATCACTATTTTACATTTGTTTTCTCCGTTGTAATGGATATGGTTTGGCATCTTGTGCCAAGTACTCTGTTTGCCTTCTCTACGAAGGGATCAGAGCGCATGCTGAAGAGCTCAAGAAGAGTCCTTCCCTATAAATAAGTGAACTGGGCGAGAGGTGGGATCATATCAGAACCAACTGCCACTTGGGGAAAGGTTGTATTGTGTAGTGACTAGTGAGTAGTGAAGAAATGAGTGAGCCCACCGCCAAAAACGTCCGACCAGCCACCTCTAGTTCCTTCTGCAACCACCCCTTGCCACGTGGGAAACTCAAGAATAGTTTCGTGCGGGCTGGATTTAGTTGTTCTCCTTCAAAGAAACCAAATGGTTGATGATCTACATGGAAGTACGTCGTTGATGTTCACTTCCTTTCTAAGTAGTGATCGGTCTGTTGCTCTTTCTTCTTTTGTTGGGAATAGTAGATCAACACACCAGCCTGGTGTGTCTGTGTGCGCGTGTGTGATCTTTGTACTTAAGAATCAGCTTCTTACTTTTTAGTGATATTCTGAAATAAGATCATGTTCTCAAAATTAGGAGTAACTAGTAAGACTGTGTGATACTGATTCTCTCCAGATCTCGTATGTTAGCGATATTTGTAATGGATTGTTGTTGTTGCGATCATGTTCTTCACGCTTCTTGTATTAGTTGTTGTTGTTAATATATCTACTGATGTAGATTATTAAATACTCTTCTTTTGCTTTCTTCAATCTTTAATCCTCTTCCGTGTTGTTCTTCCTGCATCACAAAACCTAAGAATGAATTTGAGAATTTACCCATATCAGGAATGGTAGTTTCCTTATCAGCAAACAGAGCATCTCTCTGCTGTTGGTGTGTTTCAGGACTCCTGGTGGCGTAGCCATTCATGAGCTTGTGAAAGTTTACAGAGATTCAGGAATGAATTCACAAGACGGACATGCAAAGTTATTGTATAGAAAAATTTTCCAAGAACCTGTCAATCCACCATGGTTACAATGAACTTGATAATTGTCAATTGCAGCATCAACTATAAGGACATAAGAAGTTTGGAGCTGTACAGCAGATAATCTTCACTCTTGTTCAATCATCATAACCAAAACTTGCAATTGGACAGCATCTACAATTTTCCACATTTGCAAATATGTTACAATCTAACTATCAATGATATAGAGCAAAAAGTTACAGAAACCACACTAAAAGAAAATTTTATGCTTGAATTGAAAACAAGGATCAAGATGAATTTAGTCATCTATCCTGCTCAACTTAGTAAGAAATTAAAAAAAAAGGAGAATTCTTATGACTTGATTGCAAGTAATTAAGACCCTTTGAAACTTCAGAATAATAGTTCAAAAGGGTATATCAAAATTTCCAGAAATCTTTGATGATGAATGGTTTTTTCTTTATCAAATCAATGAAGAAAAGTGTATCAGTGCCAATGAATAAGTAAGCAGAAGATGATATCATCATGTTCACATGTATATTCAGAGCCTGTTATTTACATTTGTGCAGAATACAGCTATCTGATGTAGGATAAAACAAAGAATAAGTATATATGTAGGTAAGGTTACATGGAAGATATCTTGTATATATCTATATATGATATATACAAAAATATTTCTGTAGAATCGCTGGAAGAACCCCCCAAAAAAAAAAAAGAACATTCAATATCTGATCTTTTTCTTCTTTTTTCTTTGGCAGGTTGTTGTTCCTTTCTTCTTACCAGTGCCTGACGGAATCAATTTGGTCTTGTTGCTGCAATTGTTTCTGAATGGTAGTACTAGGGGAAAAATTTAAAGAAAAAGTTGGATCGGTGGCAACAAAAGATGGCTGAGACATGAGACTGGTAGAAGAATATACAGTACTGTAAGGTGATATATTTTGTTCGTGTTCATGTTGTTGTTGATGATGATGATGATGACGATGGTTTTGTTGTTGTAACCTTTGTTCTGTTCTTTGTTGCTTGGGGATGTTCAGCTTTTCCTCTTCAATCTCTCTGTACTTGCTGAGATAGAGTTTAAGAGGAGCAACATAATCTTCAAAACCAAGAGTTGTAATGGCCCAGATAATGTCATCTCCATTGATGGTCTTCCTCTTTTCTCTTTGACATTTATCAGATGCCTCTCCGGTGACGAAGCTGATGAATTCCGACACACATTCTTGGACTGTCTCTTTTGCATCTTTTGAGATCTTCCCATTTCCTGGGATCACCTTCTTCATTATTCTGCCAACGTTGGCTATAGGAAGAAAACGATCTTGTTCTTTGTTATTGTTGTTGGTGCTGTTACTGCTCTTTAAGCATGGACTTTCAGGGCTACCTCCATTTGGCACACTTCCATGGCTCTCATTCTCCATCTCAAGTTTCTGTCTTTTGAATCTAACTTACAACACCCTTTGTTTGGATTTATGTTGTTGATGTTAGGATTGCCGAGATTATCTGTTTTTTGGGGTTTTGATTAATGTTTTAAAAGGTTATTTTATGGACTGAAATGAAGGGAAAGAAGAGCATGAAAGTAGGCAAGTGAGGAGGAGAGGACAACAAGACCATACTGATAATAGGTTGTTTAGAGTTCCAAGGGACTCGCTCTATGTGAGAAGGGTACGATAATTTAACTAACTTCTTCCTGTCATCTTGGACGCGGTTTGATGATTCTGTGCCATGTCTTGACTGCATTTTGACCTCTCTATATAACTACTTCCATGCATAATAGTAATAAGCAACCAAAAAAAAAAAATCAGCAACTCTCTTTTTCAGTTTAACTGATAAATTGTCGAGTGCATGTAATAATTTATAATTTACGTGTTGTTTCGTATAAATCATTTAATGAGATAGCGAATTAATAACATGTGTTTTAACAGAAGAAGCGAATTAATAACAAGTGTTTTGACAGAAAAACAGAGGAAAGCTCTTGGTACAGTTTACTTGCTGCAAAATCATATACCCCTCCAAAGTTTCATCCTTTAAATAGTTCTTGAACCTTTTTCAATTTAACCACTTGATTTTTTTCTTAATTTACAAATTTGATTCAATATTTTTCAGTACTTAACACCGTTATGTATTGTTTCTTGGCTGGTACGGACAGATACTATAAGAAATTCATGGTACTGGTAGACGAGATTCAATTGGCCTTATATCAAGTGCTGACGTAATGAGTGAAAGTAAATCTGAAAACCTGTGTGAAGTTTGGTTTTGGGGTTTGGAAGTCATTATTAACAAATTGTTGGATAATAACAATTTGAAACATTTCCTTGAGATCATAAGAAACAACCTGCAAATTCTGCAGAATATCACCAGATTATCATAATGCTAACTCACATTCA
Organism: Erythroxylum foetidum; assembly: GCA_026546835.1. Lineage (NCBI taxonomy): Eukaryota > Viridiplantae > Streptophyta > Magnoliopsida > Malpighiales > Erythroxylaceae > Erythroxylum > Erythroxylum foetidum. The sequence goes on along the minus strand of JANZLF010000220.1, from coordinate 35,735,886 downwards.
ATCAGGCATGTCAATCCTTTCACAGAACTTTCCAAGTACTAAACATTACCAGGAAACTTCCACCTAGCAACAGAACATATAGAAATTCTATATAAAGTTTCAAGGAAAGGAGTCAAAGGAGTTCTGAATAAGCAAAAACATGAAATGTATTGCAATGCCATGAACTAAGAACACAAAATTATGATTCTGATACATAAAGCTTCTCCAGCATCAGGATTCTGGCCTTGTATACCCAAAACAGAACCTGCACGTTATTGAGAGAAGGTGCAGGTTAAAAAAAAAGTACAAGCTTTCTTCATTAAAAATAGAGCAAAACATGTTCGGAGAAACATGATACATTGAGAACTCATCCGAGGATGTTCCTCCAGATTTTGACAATGGACTTTATACTTGAAGAATAGAATTCACTCTTGGACAATAAATAACAGTATCAACTGATACTGGAAACTATCATGATAGATACCAAAAAGACCACGTTCATAAATTATAGGCAGAGTATCAAGAGAGTCCACTGTAATTACATTCATAACCCACACATCCAAATCCTTCAAAGCTGCAGCAAAACTGCAAGCATAATGCAGATATCAGATATTAAGGAGAAGATGGAGAAACATTTTCTAAAGATTATATGAATTTCTAACTCAAACCCTTGATGATGAAAAAATAACAAGATTATTGCCCTTCATGGTGGAAATTATAATACTCTCAATATTATCATAAAGATTTCCCGAAGAGATTGAAGAACTTAAAATGGTTGCAACAAGCCAAGCTTGTATCACAGACTACTAAGGATGTAGGATCTTAAGCATCAGCAGACAGAAAAGAAGAAGCAGGACAATTCAAACAATTAAAACTCTTTCCAGTAGGAACCAGAAGACTTTGCTTACCCTCCATAGACAGATCTCATGTCCATGACATTTCTCACTGTTGACCAGTTTATTCCCATCCCATTTAGGTATGATTTGGACACGACTCGCTTCCAGTGCTCATAGTCTGCAGCAAAATCCTCTGGTGCTGGTTTACCATAAACTCCAACTTGCGAACTCAGCATCCAATAAGGTGCTTTTTCCAGTCTAATGGGCCATTGCTCTGGCCATTGAGACCCTCGCTTCTGAGAATCCAATGGTATCTTGTGCATGCAAATTTGCAGTGGCACATTCCTACGAAGGGGACAGAAGTTAACAACTCATGTTTTAGAACTGACAGATGATGGACACTACGAGATTATGGGAAACATGTTTTAAGAATGAAATTAGAGTGTTTTCTTTAAGTTGCAAACTCTTGTGCTTTCCCATAATTTCTTTTTTCCTTCTCAAGATAGATTTAGAAACAAATGGATCTTATTATTACACATTTACTCTCAATATCTTTAAGGACATGGAAATAAAGCAGTCACAACAGAAATATCTAGCAGATGATGAAATGTAGAAGAACGATGAAATCATTATCTGTCAGATAAGAACAAAGAATACCATGCTGCATTAGGATCATCAGATGCTTCACAGATGGGAGGTTGTTGTTCTGATCTCTTCTCATAGCAGTCATTAGAGACAGGCTTCCTGTATGTAGCTATACCTACTTTATTAACCTTATCCTTAGTAATAGATACAACTTCCCAGCACATGGCTTTTGTAAGTTCAGTCATGGCTGCAAAAGTTTCCATGAAGTGCATGAGTTAAACCAACATATTAGATACTCCGTGTAATAGACATGTTCCTGTGCAATAGCACCTACCTTTCCAGATTTCTACATCTTCAGCGAGCTTCAGATAGACGGGGGTAGCAGACCACACAAAGAATCCACCTGGTCGCAGCACACGGTTCAGCTCCAGAAGAAGCTTGCCACCTGTATGTATAAATTATCAAAAAACATACAAGAAATGAGGTTAGGAACAAGTTTACCACCTCCAAGTATGCTGCATTTATCTGCTGGACTTGAAAGACAAATATATACAAGAGATATAATGAATTACTTTAAACAACTGTGATTTATGATTAACAGCAGGTTGGGGAATTCAATCAAACAAAAATCATAATGTGAACATGTTAATCATCATATAACATAAAAAGATGAAAAATATATGCCCTTACCTTCAATATGCCATGGGACCCTGCAGCGTGCACAGTGCACAACATCAAATACGGCGCCTGGAAAGGGAAGTCTCTTCGTGCCCATCACTGCAGATATACCAGGAATCCCTCTTTCAAGGGCGAATTGCACTTGTGCTTCATGTTCATCCTTAGGCGCAAATGACATTGTGAGTACGTTTCTGTCAAAAAGAAAGCCTCCAAAGCTTGCAACTCCACACCCAACATCCAAGATTACACGGGAGCGCTTTCCCCATGCAATTTCAGGGACAGCCTGAAGAAACAGAAATCTCAATAAGAATTACCCCTTAAGTCAAGAAGTGCATGAATAGATACTAATGATCAGCATAAAGGACTTGTACATAGAGGAGAAAACTCAACTATGGAAAACCAGCTTCTCAGTTAGTTGGCTCAATCCGTTAATTAGTAATTTATCATCAAATCAACGATTGATCTTAGTTTGATTATAATGCATACCCAACAACACTAACTTATAAATGATGAGTACGTAGACCTAGTTTCAAATCTGAGATTGCAGCTTCAAACCCAGGTGGGATAATGTGATACACAGCAAATAAAATAATCTATCCAAGCCAGTTGAATCCTTTGTATGGATATGTAATGTTCAAATGATAATTGCATTAATTCCGAGTTCACCTCATTTATAAAGTCAATGTAATGTAAAGCACCACGTTTAAACTGGGTTCCACCACCAGGAAAAGTAAGGTATTCACCAGTGACTTTCACCCAATTCTGATGCCCCTTAATTTGAGCAAGCTTGGTGTGAGGGACATTGTAATACCATATCTGCAAGAAAATGGTGTATCATTCATTGTTCAGAAAATACAGCTGTTAATGAGCTTATAAACTAATATCACCATACCTTTTCCCTGCTTTTAGGCCACTTGATTGGACGTCTATATCCTTCAGGAAGAGGAACTAGGCAGGTTGGAGGTTCCTGAGGACAGTGCCTCTCTCGATGTTCATAGTGCTTGGTAGTTCGGAGACTTTTAATGGCTTGCAGATTGTCAAGACATGGGATATAATCAGGCCCAGCAGTGGCATTGCACAATTTCCAATTGTATCCATTATTTTGGTTATATAGTTGAGCCTCTTTTTCATTCTTTGACTCTGCTGCCTGAGTTGACCATGACCCAGTCTGAGCAGTGGTTTCATTCAAAAGCTCAGAGTGAGCTCCTGGAGGAAATACCTCACTTGGAGTCTTGTTGTTAACCTGCCCATCGGTGCTTTTCTCTGACTTTTTTTTATCATTTTGGTCTACCTTCTCCTCAATCTGACCATTCTCTGCCTTCCCATTCTGATTTGATTGTGAGTCTGTCTCGATAGTTTCAAACTTCTTTTCAGTCTCATCAGAGGTAGATTTTTTCTCAGAATCCCCTGAATCAGATTGGTTCTCCGCAGAATTCTCATCTGAATCTCCCTGTTCAGCTACATTAATTCCTCCATTATCAGATTTCACCTCTACATTCTCTAAGCCTAATTCTCCTTCCGGTTTCTTAGAATCCAAGTCTTCTGTCTTACCTTCCTGACTTTGAGTCTTGTCATTTTGATTATCAGAATTACTTCCCTCGTCAGGCTTTTCTTCAGGTTTCTCTGGCTTCTCCTCTGGTTTTACTTCAGGATAGTTCTCAGGCTTTAGCTCTTGATTTTCTTGTGCATTCGGTTTGTTTTCTCCCTGTGAAACATTGGAATTGGTGTCTCCTTTGGTTGCATCACGAGGTAAGTCACCCTGGCTATCCTCAAACTGCTCAGGATTGGTTCCACTACTCTCAATCACTTGTTCCTTCACATCATTCTTTTTATCCTGACCGGGAACATCTACTTTTGGACTAGGAACGACAGATGACGATGTCATCATCCATAACCCAACCAAGCATAGCCCCACAAAAACCACAATTGTCACTGTCGAGCAGTAATTTGTAGTTTGTCTTCTATTGTCTATCCTAGTATACTTCCCTAACGCCATGGTCTAATGGTCTACTGGTCTATTAATTACATGGAAGTTTAGCACCTGGAGATCAAAGCCGAAAATTAGATAAACTCGTAATTTTAGTCGATATCCAGGATACTCATGTCTTCCAACTACCAAAAAAATGTTGGTTGTTGGGCCAAGATTAGATTAACCTCCAGCCAATGACATCCAGTGATATTAAAACGAGAACTTTGGCAGGAAATTGACATCAAGCTTCAGCAAATCAAATTATAATGACGAAAACAAAGAACTGGGTTATGATCTTACAGATATAAAATTCAAGAAAAAGTACAACACGGATAGGAAACTAATAGAAAAACCAAATATCCATTAGCAGAAAAACAGAAGTTGGATAGAGAAGCTCGTGACAGCTGCGACTCTAATCCAAATAAACCAAAAACTTGAATTTACATTGTACACGGAACAGAGGAATCCCAATGAATTCAACAAAAGAAAAAGTTGAACATAAGATTGTGATTAGTTATACCCACAAACACTCCGATCTGCATCTCATAACAACTCATGACCATAATTACCTTACAAAACAGAGTAGCTCTCACACAACATACATACCTATCCACATTAACACATACAAGCACACACAAAAAACATTCCCGCACATAAGAGACAGCATAAAAAGCCAGAAACACGAAGATGAGGGAGTAAAGATTTGAAGGTGAAAACTTGGACGTTAGCAGAGCCAGAGAAAAAGCAAGTGGAATCAATCGCATACCTCATTCACTATGATCGAAAAAGCTAGGAAAACAGATCTGGGTATAGCTTGTTATGTTGATTTCTCTCCTCCGGCTGCAGAGAGATGGAGAAGAAGAGAGAAAGAATGGAGCTTTATCAATGGAATCACTGCTAAAAAGGGAAACAGAGAGAGGGAGAGAGAAATGGAGGCAAGTGAAACAGACAAAGGTTAATGTTATATATTATATTTATCTATAAGTAACTAAAATTGATTATTTCATTTAATAATAAATAAATAATTTAATTTATTTAAATAATAAAACATGTAAAAGGGTTTACTTGCACTGTGTGGAATTGAAAAAGAGAAGAAAGTGAAGGGAAAGAGAGATTTATGGAGAAGGAAAAGGAGATGGACATGGAACAGGATTTTCCAAAAAATAATTATTTTTAAAAACAATTATATTATTTTTAATACATAGAAATAGAATAATACTTTTTTAGAATCATTTGGTCAACAAGTTGACATGGAAAAGAAAATTTGTAAAAAGGTCCATTAGTCTCTTTCACTCTTCTAATTATAAACTTTTTTAAAAAAGGCTATTCAATTTTTATGAAATTAATTAAATACAAGAGTTTGTATAAGATTTTCTAAATGCATATTTACTTTGGCTTAGATGAGATTTGTTCGTCGTCTGATTTTCAGCCACGTACCTCTAATTTTCTATAGTTTATCAAAACAAATTTAAGGTGACTAACTTTTTAGTTTAATTTTTAATTTTATATTTGATTTAATTTAATAATTTTTATTATTAAAATTTGACAAATTTATTAATTAATCAGTCAATTTTTATAATTAAATAAATTTTATTTAATAGTCTCTTTTTAAATTAAATTTTAATTTTTTCGATAAGTAAATACAATTTTCAATCATTTTTAACACTTTCAATTTTATTCAATATTTAACTAGTTTGATGACGGTTTAATATCGATTGAACCTTGTAAATCTTAAATCTCTTTTTTCACTTGTTTAATGTTTTCAAAACATTAGATTTTGTTTTTTTTAGTAATAGGCTAGACATTAATTATTAATTAAACCAAAAATCAATTTTGTTGATACTAATGAATAATCTCATTTACTTGATTTTTTGAAAATATTTAGTATTTAATTAGGATAAACACTTAATCACATCTATAACTAAATGTTGCTAAGATATTGGTTTGATTCTTTTATTAACACCAATTTAGGAATATGGTTTTAAAGGAATTAAATAAGTACCAATTATTTTATAGTTTATAAGTTGAATCCTACATTGTTTACTTGTATATCACCTTTTATATTTTTAATAAATTTTATTTATAAAAATGTGTTGTCGGTAGAATTAATAATAGTTGTATATTAGTCTTAAAAACTTATTTTAAATTCTATAAAAATCTTTAAAAAATATTTATATTTTATTTATATCAATAAAATGGTAGTAAAGATCTTTGAAATATTTTTGTATCGCCTTACTTATTTTTATTAGTAATGTTATTATTGTTTCTTTTTATTATTTATTTTTATTTATGTGCCAAGTTATTTTATTACATTTTTAATATTTATTTGACTTATTTACTTAATTATGCACTCATATTATATAAAATAAAGCTGCGTACTATCGAAATTTTCTAGATGTCTCATCTTAGTAAGACTTCATTTGAGTGTTGATGAAAATGATAGTAATTTTTCAATAGAGTTATTAAATTTTTTAATTTTAAAAAATTAAAATGCTGAAATTAAAAAATATATATGCTCTTTTTTTTTTTCTAATTATCACTTCTTAATTGGATAGTCCAGTCTACGTCTACTCACGAGACGCTTCGTCGTCAGTCACAATCTCGAAATTTAGGGCTTTTCAGTCACAATCTCCACAGCCGCAACTTCAGGTCCAGCTACGTTTCTTGCATGCAAGACTTATAAACAGAGACTCGACTCTCTGTTCCGTCATCATACTTCTCTCAAGCTCTACTTTTTTTTCGAGCTCATCAAGCTCCGACCATGAGGATGAGGGTGGGTCCAACAGCTGCTGTTGTTGCTCCGTCCGGATGTTGTTCTCAGGTGGAGAAAAAGAACGGTGAACGGAAGTTGCTTCCTCCTCGTCGAGGACAAATCAAGCGCCGGATATTCGCTTGTTTCTTCATAAACTTTAAGCTTTTGTGCTCGAAACAGAGTAAAACTGTACTGAATTGTTAATAAATTAGTCTATTTAAGAATAAATTTCAATTTTTTCATTAATATGAAAATAATAAAATTTGAAGAACTTAATTATTATTCTTTTCTCGCGTAATTGACATCCTAAAGATTGTACCTCTGGATCCATTAGGCACACCCCAAGTCCTGACATGTGTTCATCAAAAGTTAAGAGTGAACATAGCCAGCATAGAGAGGACATGAATTTCAGTTAACCTATGTTTCATCTGTTAACGAAGGAAAAAGTGTAATGGAGCTGCGGGCAACGGTGGATTACTTTGCCTTTTAAGACTGTAGAATAGGTTTATATCATTATAGTTTTTGTTAATATAACTTTTATCAACAAAGCTTTTTAAAAAATTTTTTTTTTAAGAAGTCAATTGATTATTTGACTGTTATTTAAAAAAGAGTTTTTCTGAAAGATTTTTATACAATAGACTGATCGGCAATATAAAAATAAAAAATATTTTTAATTTTAACTATATTTTATTTTGTAATAAAAATTATTTATGCATATAAATATTATT
>JANZLF010000220.1:35666404-35681700 GCA_026546835.1 Erythroxylum foetidum | reverse complement strand
TCATGGAAAACTTATCTATAACATTTTTAAAATGTTATAAAATTCATATCTACTACATGTTAATGATGTTGCAAAAAATTAATATATAACAGTGTCAAAATGTTACAAATAGTCAATTAATAACATTTATAAAATATAATATAAAATCATTTTGTAGCTATCAATAAATGTCATATTAAACTCGACAATAACATGTCAAAACTGTTACTAAAGCATCATATCTTTAGTAACATGGGCTGTCATAGCATAGTCATTAGTGTTACTATTCATATTTAATAACACTTATCACATGTTACCGTATGCCATTTTTGTTGTAGTGACAGGACTTGTACAGAAGATACCATGATTGACATCACTAAATAGAAGAGATCGAAATCTCGACACCGAGGTGTTTAGAAGAGACCAAACTTTCGACACCGAAGTGTCCATAAGCACCCGCAATCCCTTCTAGGCGTGCCTATTTACCCACAACTAGGACTTAACAAATTTAAAAACATAAATGGTTGAAATTAAATTCATATATAAATCAATGTTTTCGTACCATGTATTCAAGCATATCACATTCTTACAGCCTTGCAAATCATTCAATGATCCAAATCAATAGCAAACAAAATAATCAAAGAAAAACTATCAAAAATTACTTATTGAATTACTTACAAAAATTGACCATCTAAATTACTTACTAAAGCTCCCTTATTGCTTATTGCCTCGAAGTTCCGGCAATATCTGGAAGTGATCGTTTTATGCGTTATTCTATAACATTTAGTACAAACACATATCACTATTGTGCATAATTAAGAATTCATTAATGCACATTCATGTATACTGAATATATATGATGCATGTTTATGACAAATTATGGGTTTCTTATCCTTAATCTTGTCACATTATTAATCATGTGAAACCATACTCAATTGACCAATCCAAATTTATCTAATAATCAACTTTCAAGTCCACTTTGCTCAATTATTCACATCAGGAAAGTGTGGTAATTTGATAATACTTCCTCTAGAAAATGATCCTCCTATATATGAAGATTCTAATGATACCAAGTTCGTTTCATTTGGTTCTATATACTGAAAGTTATTCCTAAAAGATTTTAGACTATTCTTAAGCTTCAACAGAATTCTTATCTCAACTTCAAATCAGATTCTAAAATTCTTAGAGGCAGAATTAGAATCCAATCTCTTCAGACAATCTATAGTCTTGTGACTCTAGTATAATTCAAATTAATAATCATCTCATTATGAGATCTACAGATTAAGATATAGTCTAATTTTTGAAGTATGTTCAGTAAAATCATCCCAGTTATCATATTCTAGTACTCCTCAACACTTTCATCTTAAAATTCATTAACCAATCCGCTTCATATGGCTATAATTTTTCATCCAAATGAAGAAAAATGTTTTATAAGTCTCTTGGTTCAAGTCCCATTCATTTGGATATCTAGAGAAGAAGTTATAGAAAAAAGAAGAAAAGATGTTCAGTGCGCAACAATTCTTGGGTGCACATCATGCACTAACCAAATTAAGAAAAATTGAGTCATGGCTGTGCAATATTTGTGCACAACCGTGCACTCCACATTAATCTAGTCATCGGAATGCAACCATCAGTCACGCCCGTGCATTCCAATAAAAAATAGTCACGATCGTGCACCCTTCACGCACGGTTGTGCACACCTATTCAGATCCAGTCTCAGTTTTATCATTCAATATTTCTCAATTGAATTCAAATGGCTAAGATTTTTTGTGGAGATGTAAAGCAATATGTTTTGAGTCTAATGGTTTTGAAAATCAAGTCATTTAAAGATCGGATGATAAAGTTATAACCAAAAGAATCAAAGTAGTTCAGGTTTGAAAAAACCATTGGGCTCATGATCGTGACCTTATACGATCATGAGTTGCCTATGTAACCAACAGACTGACGATTGTGAGTTCTGGCTTTCTAGAACTGACGTAGAAATGCTTCTCCAACTTTTCTTCTTTTATCCTTAATGCATCCCTAATTCATATTCTCTTCATTTTTTCACCTATGCAACTTATCTAACACTAAAACAACTCAAAACTTAATAATCAAAATCAAACTTCAAAACTGAATGTGTAGTATGTGCTTTCTCTCTCTACTGCTACGTTTATTTCCATTAAAACCCATTCATCACAACCACGCAATTCATCCGAACCTTTCTACTTTACCAAGTTTCTCTTTAAGCTACACGCAATCTGTATTACTCCTCCTGTAGCTTTCCATTGTATCATATTATCAACTCATCTCATCATCACTTTCACCAAAACTGCTCAACTTACAAAACTCATGCATGAATTCATTTATAAACTGTAAAACATTCATCAAACTCGTTAACAGAACCCAGAAAGTTAGAAACATCACTTGCTTGATTTTCCTGCAAATTCTTCAACAGAGAGAGTGAAGAACAAGGTTCGGTGGTTGGACAAAAAGCAAGGAGATTAAGCATAAACAAACACTAGTTGGATGGAAATGTTTATTTTGCACCAGATAATACTCATGCAAAGATCAAAGTTGTGGTTCGGCAAAGATCAAAGCAAAACCGAAGAGGAAATAAGGAGTTAATGAGTTTTGCCTTACACAACTGTGATATCGTGCTTTTAAAAACTCATTGACACGTGGCCCCATTGCATGGGGGCCATTTGTTATCCATACAAGCTACCACATTTCTCCAACATGTCAAACCATTTGTCACACTTCTATTTGTTACAAATTCAAGTGTTTTTTTTCTTAAATTCATCAAAAATTTGAAATTTATCCTAACAATCTCCAAATAAATTTTCGAAACCTAAAAACTACAATTCTCATCTTAATTGAAATTTTAAATCTAATTATACTCGAAAATGTTAATGAATACATATACATTTATTTTTATGAGTCAAAAATACATATTCACACAAAAGTGAATACTCAATTATGCAAAACATGCAATGCACTACTAAATTCTCATTATTCTAGTATCCTAATATGGGGTGTTAAAATGGTAATAGATCGTTTGCCTGAGCCCAAACTCTACTTGGGGCCTAACTGGACCCGAGCAGCCGAGCCCAATCTAAACCGACTATGCTTAGTCCAACCCAATTCTTTTTTTGCAAAATTAACGTTAATTTTTTTATAGCTATTAGGTCTCGGTTACGTCGAGCCAGCCTGAACCCTAGCCTGACCTAGGCTACACATGAGGCCTGGTGTCAATTTACTTTGTACTAGATTGAGACGGTCGGGCTCAGTTGTGATTCCCAACTCTAAGACTATCTGCAGCTACTGGAGTCTGCAACCAAACACAGCGTTACTTCGAGTGGCTCGAACTGGTGGCTGAGACGGCTTCTTTAAAGTCGAGTGCAGACCACCCTTTTTAACACTTCGAGAGTTTCTAGTTTCTAACGACCCAGTAATCTGTTTGGCTCCCGAGAAAATTCTAAAATTTTCGTTTACGACTTCCCTCAGTTTTCCGGATTAACCGGGACCACTTTGGTTTATTTGCTACCAAGTAATTCTTCTTCTCTTTTCTTAACCCATTTTTGTTTTCTGGGTTATCTTCCTTTTCCCTTCATCTGTTTCAGTATCCCCTCATTTTCTGTTTAGATAAATGGGAGGAATCGACAGTCATTTTCCAGCTTGCTTTTTGATTTTCTTGTTAATTGTGTATGCAAATGCATAAAAATCCTTTTAATGCGACAAAAATATGTGACTTTGAGATTACTGATTCTATTGAATCGAAGCAGGGAATGGTTTTTGAAAACTTTGAACCAATCTTTGGCGAACCAAAAGCCGAGTGGGCCAAGAACTCGGATTCAAGTTCTTTTCCATTGCGGCGATTCTTGATGCATGTTTTTGCTCAGGATTACTACAGTCTCAGAGTTCATGTCACTGATTTCTACTCCAGCACCTTCGAGGCCGTCAAATCGGTGGATCAACTCGAGGACATGGTCAGTTCAAAGCTTTTCTTTACAATCCATTTTGCTTTAACTTTTTTTTTTATATTACTTTGTTGCTATCTGTACTCCTTTGGGAACTCTTCTCCTAAATTATCTTGAAAAATCATCCTTTTTTAATTCTTGGGCAAATTCTAATTCATACCATTTATTCAATAAACAGTGCCATGAATAAAGTAGCTTATGAACTAATGCTTAGGCTTTGGTTAGATGAGTTTGAACTTTGAAGGTAGTGATTAGAATCAATCCTTTGTTAAAGAAGTACTTGTGGAGCCAAGCTCTTGAACTTTTAATTAGAGTCGGCCCTAAATTAAACATTCTGTTCACGTTGCTTAGTTATGTTGTAGTCCTTTGTGATTCTAGATAATGGGCAACGATAAGTAGCCTTCTATGTGCTGAAGCAATGACCACTATGAATTCACTGTGTATAGAGGGACAGCACTGGAATTGGAGGTTCATGGTCTGAGTTTGTTGACTACATCATAGCTTCCATTAGATCTGAAGATGTAAAGCTTGTTCTTGATGGACGCTCAAATCTAGACGGTAACTTATTTTCCCCATCCTAGAAGCAAAATCGAGAACACTGGTATATCTGTTCAATTTTGCTGGTGATGTTTATTTGGTGTTTAGGCTATGTTATGCCATTCCCACTGGGTAGGATGTGGAGCATTTGAATTCTTTTTTCCGTTGGAATTCCTTGCTATGAAAGTAATTGACTAATTGGTAATTGGGTGGGAGATGGGGGATGGGGAAAAAGGGAGGTTGCTCAAGTTAACATATGCTTTGTTATTACATCATATTTCAACTAATGGGTGTTTAAATATGATCGCTTATATGATCGCTTCTTTGCATGATATCGGGGATGGGGGAAAGGGAAGTTGCTCAAGTTAATATATGCTTTGTTATGACGTCATATTTCAACTAATGCGTGTTTAAATATGATTGTTTCTTTGCATGATCTGATAAACCTATCGTGTATGTTATTATTTTACACGTCTGAAATTTTTGCATCCTTGATAACTACCATTCAATTAAATATCTGCAATATCTGCTTCACATACAAATGACAGAAATATAGTTGAACGGCTAACTGAAAAGAGCTGTTGTCTTAGTTGGAGAAAGTTAAGATGTGATATTTAGAACTTGTAAAGAATAACTAGGTGGTGATTTGGTGGTTGGAATCAATTTCATCATAAAAGTTCGTAATTTTACATTGCTTTTTTTGAATTATTTATTGATTAAGAGCATTGAGGACTAAACTCATTTGATACGTTCCTTAAATCCCATGTTTCAGGTGCTGCACATGCCAAATTAGTTGCACAGAAATCCAAAGGAATGCCTGTAATTACAATCTCTTTCACAAGAGTGGCAGGGCCAGCTGCTAGTGATGCTATGGCAGCTATGTCTTTTGGGTTATACAACACATTGAAAGGAATGCAAAAATTGGTATCACAAGGTCATTCTTAGTGTACTAAATTGCAGTTGCTTTCTTCTCCACATACAAGTATTAGGTTTTTTTTGCTCTCTTTTTTCTTTTTTGAATTCCAGTCATTCTTTCTATCTCTGTTGCTTGTGTCTTACATATTCTCAGCAACCATAAGAGAAAAGAAGAGATACCAAGAAGTTGTACCTCATGGGTGTCCAAATTCATGCAAAGTGTATGATTAATCTTGGCTGGGTTTATGTAATTGACTTGAGGAAATAATTAAGTTAAAACAAACCTGATATGGATGCAATCTTTACTAAGGCTCAAATTATTCGACAAAAAGAAGGAAGCTATGAAGGATGCCACGAAGGAGTTTTTGATTAGTGTTCAAGAACTAATATTTTTCAAATATATTCTTCAAGAAATATGCCAATCTAATTATTACCAGACTAATGGATATCCTGTAAATTTTAAGACACTTAAGTCTTACACTAAGTTGATTAGTGTTCAAGAACTAATATTTTTCATGTTCAAGAACTAATATTTTTCAAATGCTTTCTTCAAGAAACATGCCAATCCAATTATTACCAGATTAATGGATATCCTGTAATTTTTAGATTACACTTTTAGTCTTACACTAGGTTAGAAAACAATTTGCTGCTCTTGCTTTTCTAACTTTTTATTTGTAATACGTGGTTTTACATGTAAAAGTGGCCTAATTCTGAAATAAACTGAGCCATTTCTTTGATTGGTGTTCAGGGGAAGAGCACTCTTCAGATTTGAGAAAAGTGATACCTGCGGACAAGGTATGTTTTGACTGTAGCCAACTGTAGAACAATAATCAGTTTTGATTGTTATGAATATTCATTCAAATTGTCTGTCTTGAGCATCACCTTAGCAATAATAGTTTGAATATTCTGTCCTATATCAAGCGTTCTGCATCCAATTCATATTTATGTTTTGTCTTGGTTATGATCTCACTGTGCTAGAACCAGTCATAATTTTGTTATCTTAGCAAGAATGGATCTAATTAATTAATACCTTATCTCATCAAATATTGTTATTTAAAGTATGTTGCATCATATGGATAATAGATTTATAGGAATAATACTGCCCTCCTTGTGGTGGCTCCAGGAGTTCCAGTGATAGTGACCTTGTTGTAAATGTGAAACAAAAGGGTAAGAGTATAATTTTGAGAGTTGAGATTGAAAGGGATTCATGATTGGAAATTAAATGAGGTTCTAACTGGGTTTAACTTGGCATAGCTATAGAAATATAATATATCACCGATGAGCTAATCTGGACTCTCTTGTCAGGAGAGGAAAGAAAATATCGAGGCCCAATCTGAAAAGAGACATGAGATAGAAAAGATGAATTGGTCATCTAAAGCATCTGACTCAGCTTCTGTGGACAGCAATAGCTCACATGATTCTCCTGGTATGATTTTTTCTTCCTGCTGCATGGATTTGATGATTTTTAACCAGCCTTGGCAGTTTGTTTTACAAGCAATATATTTCATTTAGGATGACTAAATAGGAAAACGTTTGCTAAATCTAATAAATATGGTGATTGCATATCATAGTACACTGCAAACCTGAATTTAAGGATCTTTCTTCTCGTTGAAGCTTCATTAGCTTAGTCTCCTCTGATGAATCCATGTTTCTCTACTATTCTTTGAGATATGACTAATCAACTGTCGAGAGTGATGAGGAGAATCTCTCTGTGTATACTGTGTCGGTCTTTTTTGTGGATAGTGATATATTAGGTCCATGATAAATCTGAATTTCATTCAAATCAGACTCTTGATTAAGGAACAAAAAATGGAGAAGCTAATAATTCCTTTGTCCATTCTACAACAGGCAAGCGATCAACTCGAGATCGAAAAGTTACTAACCGTGTTGTTCCAACATATCGCAGGTACTTCAGCTTTCATGTGAATATGAACCTCTATTTTCTTTGTCAATTAATTACATACAGTTTGGGCAGGACAAAAGTAAGAGGAGCCCTACTGCAGGATACAGAAGATGACAATGACAATTAAAAGCCAATCCATCATTTCTTCATGTTATGAAATTGAAAAGCTCTAGCAACAAATATGTTTTTGCCAGAATTCCGTAAAAGGGTAATCACTGTTGAAGAGAACGGCGAAGGATAATACTTCAGCCGGTCAGACCAGAAAATGTACATGGTAGGCAGTATACAGCAGGATGAAACTCTCTAAGAATTGTTATTCGGCTGTCAAATCACATATTTCTCCTATAATTGTATGTTGACCCTGATAAATGGTGGTTCTGAATTGTTGTGAGTAATATTAAGGACAAGTTTGAAGGATGATCGAATGTTACAAATGCTATAAAGTTGCTACATGTTATAATTTTTCTTGTAAATGCATCAGCTGGAAATTCAGTTAAAATTTCTGGAAGTGATTAGATTTGGAATTAAGTGAATTGCAATAGATTTGTGATAAAAATAATAACAAAACTTGCATGGTCAGAACATATTTGGGAGACATTTCAAGCAAATAGCTACTCATGGAGCTAATTAATACAACTGAAATTGACGGTGGCTTGATGTACTTGCCTGTATCAATGGGATACATGTGCTAATTACTTAATACTGTAGCAATATAATATTGTATATCAGGGCTAATTCCATGCAGACTCGAAGAACCACCTTTCTTGGTCGAGTCACTTCTGCTGATACTATAGTTTCAGAAGAAGCATCTCTTGCTTTTCCTGTCCTTTCTGGGGAATGAAGGCCAGCAACTCAGGAAGAAAGAGGTATGTCTGCCAAACATACGAAGATGTGAATAACATATTATTGTAAAGGCTCACACGGATAGAAAAACATAGTCTTCAACGTTTAAAAGTTTTTCATAGTTGACAAACTCTCAGTTAATAATTTTACCTGCTTGCACTTATGTTGCTGCTACTGTTAGAACTTCTGCTGCTAGTTTCACTTTTCCTACTTTTTCCCAGGATGAAAAAGCTTTTTATCCATGAATTCCTTTCTAGATGGCCCTCTGATCCATCAAAGGGTTGTGTAGGAGAAATCTTCGAGTCATTTCTTGCTTGTACCCTCCTTTTCCAACTGAAAGATGTTGGAATGAACATCCTGATCAAGAAGGTTTCTCTGTCCATACTTGCAGTCTTTGAAAGAGGACATGTCATAGTAGTATTGTTTGCTTTCACTCTCTTCTGTTTTGGGATTTGATCACCAGAGTTGAAATCAAAACTTGTGTCTTCAAGGATGAGCTTTTCTTCCTCTTCATGTTGTGAAACTTGTTGCTCATCAACAATATCCTTTAAGGAGAGTTCCTGACTAGACTCTGGCATGTTACTAACCATCACCATGAGCCGACTTCTAGCTTCGGATATCGCTTGTGACTGTGACTCGGGTGGAAGACCTCTCCCATCATTTGTGCAGGGTAATAAAGGGGAAGATTCATATTTGGGACTACTCCCAGGTCTTGGATAATCATGGAACTGCTCCTGTTCAAACTGTGGTTGAAACTTCAATTCACTTCCTCTTCCATTAATCAAATTTCTTCCATACTGAACTTCATTTTCACCCCAGAAATCAAAGTCTGCTTCTTTCTTCGAAGAGTCATGCTCACCCCACGTGTTGCAGGCTGAATTGCAGTTAGAAAGGTGGCTATGGCCGTCAAACATGGTTTTTCTCTAGGTGGGATGATGGGTAGCTTAGCCGGAGCCAAAACTGATGTCTAGTCTCGAAAATTGAAATAGGAGGAATAGTAATTTCAGGGGAAGATGGAAGCTTTAGCCATTTTTTTCTCCCCAAACCCGTACAGGAGAAGACTAAACAAGTCATTGCCGTCTTGTATGGGGTGATTCAGGAATTAATGGTCCAAAGTTCTCATCTTTCTTCCATGTGTTAACATCAATTGATTTGAATAAACTATAGCTATTGTCACATTTTTCTCTGTAGACCTTGTCATCTAAAATTAATAATAAAGCATAGTGACTAGACCGACCTACCACCTTCGAACTTCTAACTTCCTGTGAAGGTGTAACTGATAAAAGAAGAAACTCCCTTCAATGGAGTCCTCTTTTTCTTGTTGCAAAATAGTTCCTTTTTGCCCTTAGGGAATGAGGCAGTCCAATTTATAGAACTTATAGGTTTCAGGTTTGAATTGCAGCGTAAATACTAACTACATTGAATCCACACTTGAATCTAATTTGCTAACTTGTAAAGACTTATTTTGACATTTTATATGTTATTTCATGCATTTAATAGATTCTTCAATAAAAGGAGGGAAAAAACTTTATGAGTTTCTGAATTTAGGTCCCATTTCCTTTTCTCCTTTTGAGCCATGCATGTTAACTAAAAGGACAAAAGGGCAATATCACATCAACCGGCGAAGAAAGAACAAAAAATGGAGTTCTAGAATGTATTTCTGGCGTCAAATTGTGGTCTGAGATCATCTAATCACAAGAAGACAAGGATCAAAGTCGTTTGTACAAGATAAAGACAGTTGGATTAAAGACAACATAAATGAACCCTTGGATGTAGGTAAGTTGGTAAGTGGTTCTTCTGGTTTAAGTGAAGTCGCAGGTTCAAACTGTCCTCATGTATACAACTGTTTAAAATTTGAGGCTGGAGTCTTGCCTTTCGTAAAGGACTTACCCGGCTCGAGCAAGAATTTATCTGAGTGTGGATGGCTTAAATGTGCCTTCCTTGGTTAGAACCCTCCTAGAATACCTCGTGAGTAAAAAAAAAAAAAAAAAGGGACGACATAAATGAAAAACCAAATTCATAATAAATCAACAATAAAATTTGTAGCAATCTTGACGATGTTCTAGTGAATTCTCTGGCAATCAAATCGATCAAACTAACAAGAAAGAAAGTTCGATTTAATAAGATGGAACTTTAATTCCTGTGACTACATATTCCATGTTTGACTCTGACTACATGTTCCATGTTTGACTCTTACTTTGAACATGGTCTTTGCCTATATGTATTTGGTGGTAATGTACTAGAAATCTTTGAACATATACACAACATAAACAAACCAATAAGACAATCAAGTATTTTGAAACAGCATAGAAGGGTTTAATATAAATAATTACTTTATTTAAAATTAAGAGGTTGAAGGTTCAAGTCACAATAAAAAGAAGACTGCGGCTCACCTCAATCTTGAAGAAGATAGCTGGTCAGGAATAAAGACATAAGGACCAGTACATGTATTTGAATATAATCAGTTGATTATCAATCGTTAGCTCGTCAAGTACTTCATCTGAAGCACGAAGTTTTTGTAATATTACATTCAACCAACGGTAAACCGGTGAGCACCCAAAGAATAATGGTTGCAGGTTATACCAGTATCTAAAGAAAATGACAAGGAATAGGGTTCTTGGTATCCATGAAACTTAGTTCTCTAACGACCTTTCAGGCCAACTTAGTGCCCTCAGATTATATTACTTGTCATTAAGGTGAAAAGAGATTGTACCTTGAAGCTAATCCATAGCAGGAATTCAAAGAATGATGTTGAGTACACTACCTCCTCATAGAGAAACTCAATAATGAGTGGCAAAAGCTATCTGTAAATTAGGCTCCTATTATTTATGGAACAAAAGTGCAAAATTTCAGCTCAATATCAACTCATTTCTTCTCTGAATGGTGCCTTCTCACTATTTCTACATTCATAAAGCATCATGGTTATTTTCAACAAGGGCTTAAGGCTTAAAAAGCAGACTTATTCCGATTATCATCTGGTGCTCATGCACTTCTGGTACGTATCCTCCCTATCATGTTACTGCACATGAAACGTCAAATTAGTTCATAAAATGCTGACATAAAACAACTTCTTCTATATTGAAATAATAATCATTGTCAGTGTGATTCAAATGATTATGAATCTTGCCAGCTATCGTACGAACACGCCCAATGATTATGCCATACCTCTGAAGTTATGCAGCTTGGTGCTTGAACTGAGCTGCTTGTCATCAGCAAAACAACTTAAACGTGCCAGAGTCAGATGGCTTCATTATAGCAGTATGTGTCAACAAGAAGAAATTATGACACGCATGACCAATGAAACCTTCAAATTAAAAAGATGCCAAAACTTCTCAAATGGTTCCAATTTTTTGGAAAGATACCGAGACATCTCAAAATTATCTGGCAGGACATTTTTCGAGCAAAAGGTCTGTTATACAAGATCATGAAGTCTAAACCTCTCTTGAAATTTAGCATTGAAATCACGATTACTGTTATGCCATCCATATCATATGATTCAATCAGAAATGGTCATCATCCTTG
Organism: Erythroxylum foetidum; assembly: GCA_026546835.1. Taxonomy (NCBI): domain Eukaryota; kingdom Viridiplantae; phylum Streptophyta; class Magnoliopsida; order Malpighiales; family Erythroxylaceae; genus Erythroxylum; species Erythroxylum foetidum. The sequence continues at coordinate 35,670,042 of JANZLF010000220.1, read as the reverse complement.
TGCCATAAACAAGAGCCACCGATGCTGGGTTGATATCCAGCTTCCTTCATATGATCAGTTAGCTTAGTAATCACTTCATTTACTTCTTGCATCTGATGATGGGATCTGTCTCTAGCCGTAAACTCATGTCTTGCACTTTTTAGCTCAATCCAACTATAAGCTGTTTCTTTTATCAATCCTTTCTCCAGCATGAGCCCTCTCACACTATGTGCATCATTCCACTTGCTAGCCGCAGAATAAATGTTTGATAACATAGTATATCTTCCTGCATTCATTGGTTCCAAGTTAAATAGAGCTTTTGCAGCTCTACCACCAAGATCTAGGTTCCCATGAACCCGACTAGCACCCAAAATCGCACCCCACATTCCAGCATAATTTGATCCATTTGGTGCTCTCTCAATCAACTCCAAAGCTTCCTTTACTCTATTTTTCCTTCCTAATAGATCAACCAAGATGGCAAAGTGCTCCAGTCTTGGATAAACACCATATTCATTTTGCATCAAATGTAGAATTTGAAGTCCTTCAGAAACTGAACCTGTGTGGCTACAAGCAGTTAACAACCCGAGAAATGTGACTTCATTGGGAATTGTATTGGCTTCTATCATCTTCCTGAAAAGTTCGAGTGATTCCTCTGCATGCCCGTTTTGAGCAAACCCCACAATCAATGAGTTCCAAGACACTGTATCTTTCTCTGGCATCAGCTCAAACAATGTCTTGGATGATTTCATATCTCCACATTTTAAATACAAGTTGATTAAGGCATTAAAGGTGAACACATTCAACAGATTTCCTATATGGCAACTCCTAATGATGTGTCCATGAATTTGTTTGCCTCTTTCAATGAGTGCTAGATTTGCACATGCACTTAAAACAGCAACAAGAGTAAAAGCATTAGGACAGACTCCTTCCTCCAGCATTTTCTTGAAAAGATCCAAAGCTTCATGACTATGCCCATTTTGTGCTAAACCAGAAATCAAACTAGTCCAAGAAACGGCGTTCTTGACTGGCATTTCGTGAAAAACCTGAAAAGCATCGTTCAACCTAGATGCTCTAGCATATGCTGCAACCATTGAAGTCCATGACACAACATCTCTTTCTTGCATTCGGCTGAATATGCAATGAGAACTGTCCGGATCACCACACTTCCCATAAGCATCAATCCAAGCATTATAAACTATAGTATTGAACTCTAATCCTACTAGTGTTGCTGCTCCATGCACTTGACGTAACAGTTCTAGAGACCTTAAACCAGCGCAAGAACCCACAACACTTACAACCGTGTACTCGTCAAAACCTAAACCACAACAGTCGTTTTGCATTCTTTTAAAGATATCTATGCAATCTCTGTAAAACCCATGACCAGACAAACTCGAAATCAATGAATTATAACTTACAAGGTTCGGTTCACGCATTTCGTCAAACAAGTTACGAGCTTTATCAAGCAGACCCATTCGAGCATATGCAGAAACCATCGAGTTCCAAGAGCGAATGTCCTTGATGGGTATATCGTCAAAGGCCTTCTGGGCACTGCCCAAGTCATCAAATTTGGAGTACATACCTATGAGACGATTAGCCGTGAAGGGGTTAAAGGTGAGAGCTTTTTTGAGAAGAAAGCAGTGAAGGGTCGTCCCAAGGTTGATGTTTTTGGTGGCAATGCATCTGGAAATTAGGGACCTTAAGTGCTCTACCGTTCCATGATCACATTGAATCATTTTCATTGTTCCATTTTTTTGTGACAATCACTGGTTTTTATCCCCATTTGATCCTCAAGCTTTCACATTTTGCGCATCAACTTACAGTCACACATCATACCTTAGAACTGCCATGTCCCTCCCACCTGAGAACTTCAATTAATTATAAAAATTATGGAAACTTTTAATATACTTTCGAACTATAAATATTTATAAATCAAGCACTGACCTTCACCAAATTGGAATATGACTTTTGCTTTATTTAACAAATTTACTTATGTACAAACCTTAATAATTCTTTTAGAAAATTCTCTTTCTTTCGCTTATTTGTATGTTTGAGAATTGGAACTTGAGCTATCAGTAAGGAGCGCCGCGCACATATCAGTTGAAGCTCACTTTTTACAGCAGAATCTATATTAAAAGACAGCCCTTATTCCTTTGTACAATAAAGTTACGTTGGTGAACCTTTTCATTAAAACCAAGCAGGAACATGATGTCTCGGAGATTCTCGTGCTCTTACTGTTTCGTTCTCTTGTTCGTTTGCTCAATCTCTGCAACTTGCAATGAAGACCCAACTATCAAAACCATGGAGGATTTCTCTGGATACCCTTTTCAGGAACCATCTTCCTCGTTTAGTTCAAGCTCTCCATTTTCTTCATTATCAGTTGACACTCAAAATCTTCGAAAACAGGTAAGATGGCTAGCCGAAGCATTTTCCTTTTCGCGGTTCGCTTCATAATCAAGTGAAAGCTGAATTGTTTAGCTTACTTTGTTCATTGTTCAGTTGAGTATCGTTTGAAGCGATTGATTAATCTGGTAAAGTTGTTGTCTTGAATTCACTTTGATTTAGATTGATGAATTATCCACTTTTTCCGATGCGCCTGCTCCATCAGTGACAAGGATACTCTACACAGATAAGGATGTTTTGGCTCGCAGGTAACAAGATGGATCTACTTTGGTAATGGGAAACAACTAATGATCCAACCACAGCTTCTTCTTTTTTTCACTTAAAGAGGGAATTTTAATCTCATCCTTCTGTTTTACCGAGTGCTTTTTGCCTGTATTGAGGTTCTGAGGTACCTTGCCTAGAATTACTTCTATATCTAAAGTAAGATCTTTGTATCTTTCCCCTTTTCCCTGGAAAGTACTTGATTGCCTATTTCTGTTACTATTATTCAATAGAGAGATGGATGAACCTCTTTCAGATGTGCGAATAGAGTTTATCCAAATTGCTTTCCTTTGGTTTAGTAATCTCAGAATGCAGGAGGACAAATGCATGATATATCCCAAGATAATCTGATAGTAACAAGAACATTTTTTGGCACTGTCTCATCCATTCCACTTCTTTTGCAACATTTGAAACGATTATGTAACTACGCTGTGGATGCGTAAATATCTGACATTCTTTACGACGCTAAGCTGGATGACTCGTGTTCTGCAAAAGGTACATCAAAAACTTGATGGGACTAGCTGGCCTCTCTGTTAGAGAAGATGCTGTTGGCAACATATTTGGGCGGTGGTGAGTTCATGACTTCATCAATAACTGAACTTAGGATTAAGTTCTTCTGTGGATTATATGCCGGTGCATTTATTCGCTTACTTCTCATTTACTGATTGCATTTTTTATTCTTATATTTTTTCCTTTCTGTTTTCCAGCTTATAGTATCTCAGATGTTTGATCAGATTGACTCTACTCATTTTGTTCTCTTTCATATTCCATTTTTATGATTGAGTCATTACTTCCCTTGAGTTTTTATCTAAGAAGCACAGACACGGACACGGACACGGACACGGACACGGACACGGGACACGATACGGACACGGACACGGGGACACACCAACTTCTAAAATTTGGTGGACACGGACACGGCATATATATATATATTATAAAATTTAGAATTAAGAAAAAATTTAAAATTTATAATATAATATATATTGATTAATGTG
>JANZLF010000220.1:35650222-35666304 GCA_026546835.1 Erythroxylum foetidum | reverse complement strand
AATTAAGAAGTTCTAAATAAGGAAGACTACCGTATCAACTAAATAAAATTTTTAATAATTCATAAAATTGCTACGAGTCATATTAAGGCGTGTCCGAGCCGTTTTTCACTGTGTCCGAGCCGACTTCAGTTGTGTCCGCGCGCGTGTCCGAGCCGAAGAAAATAATTTTTTAATTACGACACGTATGAACACGTGTCCGACACTTGTCCACCGCGTGTCCACCGCGTGTCAGTGTCGGACATGTGTCCGACACACGGACACGGCAACATTTTGCCGTGTCCGTGCTTCATAGGTTTTTATCGATGTACTAACCTTAATTCTGTACATTTTCGTAGTTCAAGTTAAAAGATACCTTTCTTTGTGTTCTATATGCAGGGATGGGAATGAACCAGAGCTCAGTGCAGTTGCCACTGGTTCTCATATTGATGCTATTCCATACTCAGGGAAGTATGACGGAGTTGTTGGTGTATTAGGTGCAATAGAAGCCATTAATGTACTGAAAAGGTATGCACTGAGCGGTTTCTACAACTAATCAAATTTGCATAATTTCTGAAACATGATGTACAATTTGCAGCTGCAAATTATTAACCCATTGTCATCAGAGACGTAGGGGGATAATTTTTCTCTGGAAATTCACTACCATAAAAATGATAAAATCATTATTGCTTAATTCCAGATGCAATATATATTATAATGCAATTTGTCCTCACTTAAAACACTTATGCAGCCAATATATTTAGAATGTAATCTTAATCCTTCTTGCAGACCAAAACTGAAAGTACAAAGTTATAATTTGCATAGAAAGATCAAACCAATTCACCAATGTCAAGATAAGTAGGGAGAAATTTGAGATTAATGTGGAATGCTTTTCCCTTGGTCCTTGAAAGTTGTAGTAGTCATCTATCATGGGCTATAAGTTTTGTTATTCCATCTATTGTTATTTTACCCGTAAACGTTGTTAACCTGATATATGTGTTGCAGGTCTGGCTTTAAACCTAAAAGGTCACTAGAAATTATCTTGTTCACTTCAGAGGAGCCTACACGTTTTGGGATAGGTTGCTTGGGAAGGTAAGGACCTCTTAAACAGCTAAGTTTATAGGTAAAACAAACAATTTCCACATAACAATTTCTTTTACACTCCAATTTCTTACATAATTTACCTTCACTTTCTGAGTAAGTATTAACAACAGGAGTTTCTGTCAGTTGTTTGTTTTACGCAGATTCTCATAATTATTTTTAATATGCAGCCGGTTATTAGCAGGAAGTGAGGCACTTGCTGAAGCTCTAAAGACAACAGTTGATGCTCAAAATATATCATTCTTTGAGGCAGCGAAATCTGCTGGGTACGCAAAGGATCATGATGATTTGTCTATAGTTTTTCTAAAGGAAGGTAGTTACTCAGCTTTTGTAGAGCTGCACATAGAGCAGGGTCCCATTCTAGAGGAAGAAGGTCGGCTACTTTCCCTGACTGCTTTTATCCTTCAGAAGTTGTAATTTACAAGTTCTTGCTATGACTCACTTTGAGATTGAATTCAGGCATATCCATTGGTATAGTAACTGCAATTGCTGCCCCTGCAAGCATAAAGGTGGATTTCGAAGGCGACGGAGGCCATGCCGGGGCTGTCCTGATGCCAAGCAGGTTCCTTTTTCCTTATTCAAATGTCTGTTTATTTTGTATTATTTGCATTTTTATCAGCTACAATAGTTTGTTTGTCCAACCCATTTTCTCTATATTTTTTGTTGTATCTGTTAATCATCTCCAATTCTTGTTTGCAATTCTGAGATTTTAATCCCCTTTACAATTGATAGCTTATTTTCCATAAAGTTCTGAGACCCTAAATTATGACAAAACAGATTTGATCAATAGATATACTTTATTCTTAATCACAATATTACGAACTTTATCTTCCAGAATAATGCAATAAAGTCTATTTGACTAATTATCAAACCACAGCGTCTTGCTAATTAAAAATGAAAAAAGGTGGCTTTTTGAAAAACAATGAGAGCACAACGGAAGTGTGGTTCAATTGACCTTTCTTTTTACGTATGAAACTGCTAACAATTTCATGAACAATTTGGATCAGAAATGACGCTGGTTTGGCAGCTGCAGAGTTGGCATTAGCTGTTGAGAAGCATGTATTAGAGTCTGGATCAATTGATACTGTTGGTACAGTAGGTATACTGTTTTCTTCACACCTTCCATAAGGGTTATATTTTCTCTTTATCTGCCTCCTGGTGTTCAGTGGAGGGCATATGAATCAAGCAGGTTTTCAAAATGTAATTGCTTGCATTTTGCAGCTAGTCATCCGTATACTATCTTCTCATCTTGTAGGTATTTTGGAGCTGCATCCCGGAGCCATCAATAGCATCCCAAGCAAATCTCACTTGGAAATTGGTATGGTTTTTAAGCTACAGTTGATATTAAGACAGTTGAAGCTATAACAGTCATCTATTATATTCCTACTGTGGGTTGAATACTTGAGCAGATACCCGAGACATTGATCAAGAGCGAAGAAATGATGTGATTGAGAAAATTTTCCAGTCTGCAGAAATGATAGCATCGAAACGTGGTGTCAGATTAGCGGAATTCAGAATCATAAATCAGGATCCACCAGCCCTTTCTCACAAATTAGTTATTGATGCAATGCAGTCTGCAGCTAAAGAGCTGAACTTAACGCATAAGTCAATGATCAGCAGAGCTTACCATGATTCCCTCTTTATGGCCAGGTATGAATGAGTATATATATAAATGGCTGTAGAAGCTGAAGTGCCATTATTGAGTTGATACACACATGCAAAATTTTCCATTTTGTCTATGTTTCACCATCTAGTTTCTTGTTACTTCAAATTTACCTTCCAGGTCATATGGGTATAGATCTTGTGTTCTGTTTTCTTGTCACTGACCAAAAACAGAGTGGCTGATTATACAACAATGACTTTCTTGCAGAGTCTCTCCCATGGGAATGCTGTTCATTCCATGTTATAAAGGTCCGACTCTGGCTTGCCTTTATGGATTATATATCAGCAGTTTTCTCTTATACAATAAGATTGGATTGTTTGGTTCTCTTCTTTCTTTTATGCAGCATACAAAATTTTCACTTTTACAAGTAGGTAGTGATCTCCTGAAACACAAATAGTTCTTATGGGCATTAGTTAACTTCAGATTCTTTATAGAACCTCCGCATGTGAATCCGTTTGCTATTGCCTTCCCGGGACAGGTCAATGTCGCCTATTGAGGATGGATCCATCAACTTGGCAATGACTGAAGAATGAACTTTTACTTCTGATTTGGTTTTGCAGGATACAGCCATAAACCTGAAGAATATGCATCCATTAAGGATATAGCAAATGGGGTGAAGGTGTTGGCACTAACCCTTGCCAAGTTGTCATCATTTTGATTCACATGTTACAACTACGACAATGGCCACAAAGCTCTTGGTGCACCAAATGCCTTCGTTGTTGCCATGTACATATGCTTGGTTATACATACGTATAATTGCCAGGCATCAACTTCCGAATAAAACATACGAGAAGGAAACTATGTTCATGAATTCAGATGTAGAGTACTAAAGATCACTGTACAAATGAGAGTTTCATGAAAATATCGGTATATCCCACGGCTATTTAATAGTGTCGGATAAGTCGGTAATTTAGTTATTACTTGTAGATCTTAACATGTCTCCACTTTTGACCAACCATCCTCTGATACTCGGCCTCACTTTGACTAGAACTTTCGAGCTCTTGAATTATAGCCATCATCACTTCAAGATCTTGGATAAGTACCATCATCACTTCTGTTGCAAGTGTTTTTATTTCCAGTCTAAGACTTTTAGTTTCAGGCAACTTATGCAATGAATTGTAGTATCTTATTGGTAATGTAAATTTAACTAAAGAATTGACAATTTAGAACATGAGAGTTAGATTACAACTTTTATTGGCAGTAACTGGAATAACAGTATTTGCACCCCTCATTACATAATAGCAGACATAATCTCATAGCCAGTTAGTTAATATCAAGATTTTACAATTTGTAAGGGATACAAAGATTTTTAGAAGGCACCTGAACTAAGAAACATGTTTTACTCACCAGAAAGAATCACAATGATGAACTTTTCTCCTCCAGGGATTCTTTAACTGCCTTCAAAAGCTGTGGCATTAACTTCTGGTTAGTAACAATAATGCCAGTGTCAAGGTCAAGGTATCTTCCTCTAGAAAAATCTAAAGGGTTCCCTGCTGCATCAGTAGCCACTCCTCCCGCTTCTGCAAAAGTGAATTTAGAAGGCATTCAAGAACCAAGATGTCGTGCAAACTTTATTGCCTTACGAAATAACATAATCATGAGTTTATCACAGTGCTTAAATCCGCTGTTGTGAATAAAAATGTCCCAAGCTTTTCCCTTGGAGAAAAGGCCTAGGGAAGCAGAAAAGAATTGAGGGAAAATGTGAAGCTTATCGCCGTGTCAATACATGAGAAGGTTGGAAGATCATAGGAATGAATGGTCTGTACCTGTTACAACTATGCATCCAGCTGCATGATCCCATATTTTCTCCCGATAACCTTTATGCGGAAATCGCAGATATATGGCCCCATCTCCTCTGGACAGAGCACCATATTTGGCTTGACTATCAATTCTAACTGGTGGTGCTTTAACGCCAAGTTTCTGGAAAAAGAATAGATTTTTAACAGCATTACAACATATAAATAGAATAAGTGTTTCCTTCCCCCTACTTTCTTCTTAGGGAAGACAGTACCAAGATTGGGGAAAGGGGACGCAGGGAGACGGGTTGGGTGCATATGTGGGTGCTGCAAAGGGGAACATGTATCGTACTCTGGCAATGGTGTTAGTCAAGTCATGCTGTGAGTGAGCTGCTTCATATGATTCAAAGAAGGATGCTTCTTCAGTGTTGTCAATAGCACTGACTTGTACCTACAAAGTGTAAGGCAGGAAAGAGAACTGCCAGTTATATCAGCAATAGAAGTCATGTGGGCCAAATCTATTCACAAACTTACCTTCACGACAACTGACTTGTACCTAGATAGTGTAAGGCAGGTAAGAGAAGTGCCACTTACATCAGTAATAGACGTCATGACAGAGAAATCCATTAATGAACTTACCTTCACTGTTGAAGAACCATCCAGTGATTGCATGAAAGTCCCTGAACCAACCGCAGCATAGAATAAGCAGCCAACTTCACCATGCAACTTTTTTTGACTGCTACCGCTGATGGATTTTAATGGAAGATTTGGACAAGCTAGGACACCTAACACTACTCTGCCTTCATCTAGCAACGCTAAAGCTATTGCATATTGATCTCCTCTTAGAAACCTAAAACAAACCCACAGAAAAAATTATCCCCATCATAATGTGAGGAAAATACGCATCAATAAGGTCACCACTGTAAGGAAATTTCTTGGCAAGGCCGCAAAAATTGAACATGTTGATTTGGCATTTCTGCTCTTACAGATGAGAAAGAGACTAAAGTAAGGATGTCTCTATTTACTGCTAGTGAAAACACCATCAAGTTGAGCTTGATTACTCAGCTCTAAATAGTTGGATCTTGCTTCCAGTGACAATAGTATTGTTTACAAATTTATCATCCACCTTTTAACATAATATCTATCAATCAATTGCTCAAATTGGTCGTCTGACATTTCAGGTAAAGGTTCCCAATTTTATTTCATCTCCAAAAGCTCAGTCCAAAATTTGAAGCAAAAACCCCACTAAAATGATCATTAACATGAAGAGAATTATTAGTGTCATTGGTTGATCTGAGGAAGCTAGAAGAGAAACATGACTATGATGCATGACAAGGTGTAGTAGTAGCTGGTGGCATATACGAATGATCTCACAAGAAGGAAAAAGGATAAAGACAGGGATAGCCAAGTCATTGTTATGTGATGACAGAAGAACTTAGTACGTAAACCAAAAATTTATTAAATTGATGAAACAAGTAAAAGAAGGCACATGTTTCATAGGAACAGCTTCTTGTTTACTTGATATGTTATCATCATTATCTTGCAATCCTTTTATGCACCTACTATTGTTGCATATATTATAAGCATGAAACATAGAGAAACAAATGGATACTGTTGGTATATGTGTATGCCAAGTCAGGACAAACGGAAGTTTTCTACCGATTTACATAAAAGAGTCTCAAATTTGTGGATAAGAAGTAACAATTGAAAATCATGAGCAGACCTCTAATTGGCTCCCTAGTGCAAGGTTGTGGATATCAAACACGACCAATTTTATTACCTTGTGCACCAAAGTTTGCAACTAAGGACATGTATGTTGGAGAAATTTTTTTAATTCACATGCATGATGAGTCATAAAGAGAATTTCATCATTTTGAACACTGAGCACAACTGTGGGCACATCGTCCAAGATAAAAGTATGTAACCTGATCACACTGTTCATGTAAAATCCCAAGATGGAAAGCTTACCCTTTAGTACCATCGATAGGGTCTAACACCCAATGTCTTCCCCGGGAACCACCTTCAGATTTGCCGCTGTCAATGGCACTAAGCACATCTTCTTGAGACAAGTTGCATACACTGCATGACTCATCACTAGCTAATGTATCACAAACAAGTTTTGTTATGCGCTCTCGAGTTTCCTTGGCAGCATCTAGTCGAATATCAGCTGAATCCTAGAGGTAATCCATAAAAGTCACTAAATTGAAGCCCATATTCAAATAACAAAACCACAAAAAAGGTTTGTAAGTGAAAGCACCTCCTCTGCCACTAATGAGAAAGGTTTAGAAGGAATCTCCTTTTGCAACACAAGACTGACTACAGCCTGTGAACCTGAAATCCACAAAAATTAGGCGGGAATGAAAATATAGGTAGCAGTAGTGACTTTTGCATCAATTTGTAAGTCAAGCACCCTCATCAACAACATTTTAAAAAAGTCATCCTTAATATATCCACACAGAAAGAAATCAGTATCTTCCAAGAAGATGGACTATGTAAGATGGCAGACTATTTTAGCAGGTACTAACTGATGGAAATTACAGGTTCCTAGGCAAAGTTGTGTACCTGAAATAACACTATTAACTTAGTGCTCCAAAAGGTCACTTAAACATACAAGGGAACACAATGATATGACCAAACTTTCTATTGTGGCTAAGTATTTTACAGTTGTCTTACTATTCTAGACAATAACTTAACCAATTGCTTTGAAATTGAGCTAATGCGTGAAAAAGTACCTACGGCAGTTGAACAAAAGTGAACTGTTATTGTTTGACTATCAAGGTGCGGGCATACTAGACAGCAGGGAATTTTACGCGACCAAAGCATGGACTTCCATGCATGTTTGATCCACCCAACAAATACCATTTTCGTGTGCGTTTAGGATTCCCATTCAGAATAATAACCATGAAAAGAATATTAAGTATCTCAAATGATAGGAAGTGATTTGTATTAAAATGACTACAGACCATAATCAGCAACCGTGACAGGGCTCTCATCGGATTTTGACTGCACATCCGATCGCACAAGAGCCTTCTGCACCTTCTGAGGAACCAAAAAGGAAATTGATAAACTTAGCTTAATAAACAAGGGCAGAAAATTCTACGTAAATAGAACATGGTCCTCTAACTACCAATGTGAAAAAATATGATAAATGGTAGTAATAACGCAACGATCAAGATTGTAAACTGAATGAGTTAATCAGAAACATATATAATCATCTATAGTCATTCGGAAGCAAAAAGCATTGACAGTAGTATTAGCACATTGTCTGATATCGAACTATTTTCTTATGGTTTAAAGGTGATGCGATCACATTACATTTGTTTGAAGACCATCACAACACACTTAATGAAAAATCAGGTCCTTTCAGAGACTCTAAATCTTGTGAAGATAACCAAAAACCATGTAATGCAATTGTAGCACACAGAATTAGAAGAAAACAAAGACATACGATTTGGTTCGACCCAAGATGGCTTTTGTGCTAAAGAATACACCAGTACGACCAAAGCAAAGCAATAATGGCAAATAAAGCATCAGAGACGCTAAAACGGACGATTAACTAAGAGCAAAGAAAAAAACAATCCTGTGAACATAAACAGCAACCGCAAATAACAAGGGTTTTCAATCAAGATTAAAACTTTAGCTTCTGGGTCACTTTCAAATTAAGATTTAAATCTAAGATATCACCACACACAGACAAGCAAAAAAGCATTACTCATAATGTAGATCCGTTTCTTAGAACAAGACCATGACGAGTAAATGAACAACCAAAAATTGAATACTTGTACTTAATAAAACTGTTAGTGAAAGATGGAGACTGCCTGGCAGAGACGGGCAGCCAAGGAAGCGGCTTTTTTGGCGGCAGCGAGCTCCTTGTCGTAAGAAGACATTGAAGAAACAATCTTGACAGAGTAAGAAAAAGGAAGGGTCTTGTTCTTGGAGGAGAAGAGAGGAAATAGAAGATGGGCTTTGATTTGGGGTTTCAATGTGCATAAGCCACAATTGACAGAAATCATCTCTTGTTTTGCTTATGATCTCCAATTTCCTAATCACATCGATCTGCTCGTGCAACTCAAACCATTTCATGTGTACTAATATTTTTATTTGTTAAGAGGGATGGACAAATTTGAATTTATTGAATTTTAAATTGAAATTTATTTAAATTAAAAATAATATAATTTTATTTAATAATTAAACAAAATTATTTTACTTTATTTGGATATTCACTTATAAACATAAATATTTTTATTATTTAGCTAAAAATAAGTATTATGAAAACAACTATAGTCAATTTATATAAAAATGAATTCAAAAATACATATATTCTAAGAATTTAAGTACAATATTTTTTGTATATACAACTTCATATATATATATATATATATATAATTGAAACAAAAAAGTAATTATTCAAATTGTTTCTCTTATTCACTAAATTTTTTATTAAATGAAATTGAAATATGAATTATAATAAGATAAAATTTTGTTAAATAGAAATGAAATTGACTTTGATAACATGATATTGTACGACTTCGTGACTTCCTCTCGACATGATCCTCTATCTAATAGTATGGTGGCTTATTGTGTTCTATTAATTTTAACTATTTATTTATGTGGGCTCTGCGTTTATTTATGCGAGACCCACGCAGGATCCTTATAAATAAATGACTGAGATTCATGGTATATAATAAAACACCATAAAATTGAACAAAGGATTCGGAGATTTCTCCTGAACAGGATCCTCTGTTCAATATTATGGTGTCTTATTCTGTTCCATGAATTTCAACCATTTATTTATACGAGTTTCGTGTTTATTTATGCGAGACCTACACAGAATCCATATAAATGAATGACTGACATTCATGAGATATAATAAAATATTATAAAATTGAACAAAAGATTAGATGACAATCACATAAAACTTCATGGCTCCACCGTTGAAAGACTTCTTATAAGGTGCAAAAACTATAACACTACCTGATTATATTAAAATAATGTCGATGTCATTTTAATATATAAATTAAACTATATTGTTTTAAATTTAAGAATAAAATTTGGATCATCACAAGTCCAATTCAAAAGTGAAATTGCAGAAGTTAGCTAGATGCATGCATGTAAATGGAAGTTCCATATTATCAGAAGCTATTTAGTTGTTATATCGCATAACTTTCTTAAAATAGAGTTCCATGAAACCAAAACACAAGAGTTACTTTCATTTTCAATGTACACCACAAAAGAGAGAGCCTCCAGGTGGGGCGGGTAACCATCAAACTTGAACCTAACTTTCTCTACCTGTTTCCTCATTCCTCCTGATCAGAAAGCAGAAAAAAGAAACAAAACGTTTTCATCTGCGTCCCATTTGATATATTCATGCCTCCTGAACATTATAATCTGCAGAAACACCAAATCTTTCCGATACCAACGTGGTGGAAGGTGGTGGAGATTGCAAGCTGCTAGAGAGAAAAAGGGTTTGGAAGAAGGTACAGAAATGACGGACGTGGAGCCTGTATCAACAGTATGGAACAAAACACAGGAGACAATAGTGTGCTATGCACCAACCATGATCACCACAAATGGTGTATGGCAAGGTGATAATCCTTTAGATTTCTCGCTCCCTCTTTTCATTTTGCAGCTAACTTTGGTGGTAGTCACCACTCGCATACTCGTGTTCTTCCTCAAACCCCTTCGTCAACCTCGTGTCATCTCCGAGATCCTGGTAAGTCTTTTCGTATTCTTCTGTTTAATTCTGTATTAGATGATCATGAGATTTGTGCAAACGTTTGTATGAAGACCAACATCAAAAAAATATGAAATGATCGTCCAATATCATGATCAAATCACGGTTGAATCGTTTCAAGAAGACAATGATCTTCATGATGTTCTTAAAATTTACAGGGTGGAGTGTTATTGGGACCTTCTGTGCTAGGTCGTAACAAAACATTTGCAGAAACAATATTTCCCATGAGAAGTGTGATGGTGCTTGAAACAATGGCAAACGTCGGATTACTCTACTTCCTCTTCCTTGTTGGAGTAGAAATGGACATATCTGTGATAAGAAGAACTGGGAAAAGGGCATTGTTCATAGCTGTTGTTGGTATGATATTGCCTTTCCTTGTAAGTCTCTGTTTCAGCTTCGTAATTCGAAGTGAACATACTGTTCACAAAGGGACAGTAACGATCTTCTTAGGTGTAGCTCTCTCTGTCACAGCTTTTCCAGTGCTTGCGAGAATCCTTGCAGAGCTGAAACTCATCAACTCAGAGCTTGGAAGGCTTGCAATGTCTTCAGCTTTAGTTAATGACATTTGTGCTTGGGTTCTGCTAGCTTTTGCCATTGCTTTAGCAGAGAATGAAACAGCTTCTTTGGCTTCTCTGTGGGTGATCCTTTCTAGTGTAGCATTCGTCGTTTTCTGCATCTTTATTGTTAGACCAGCAATCTCGTGGGTGGTTCGAAGAACCCCAGAAGGAGAAACATTCAGTGAGTTCTACATATGTCTTATTCTCACAGGAGTGATGATTTCAGGTTTCATTACAGACTCTATTGGAACACATTCTGTGTTCGGGGCTTTTGTGTTCGGACTAGTCATTCCAAATGGACCTTTGGGTGTGACACTTATAGAGAAACTAGAGGACTTTGTTTCAGGACTTCTGCTACCACTTTTCTTTGCTATGAGTGGACTCAAGACTGATATATCTTCCATTAACAAAGCCAGTACCTGGGGAATTCTAACTCTTGTCATCATCCTTGGAACTGCTGGTAAAGTTGCTGGAACTATGATTGTTACTCTCTTCTACAAGATGCCATTACTTGATGGGGTCGCCCTCGGTTTGCTTATGAACACCAAAGGCCTTGTTGAAATGATTGTCCTCAATGTGGGCAAAGACCAAAAGGTAAGGTACTTATATTTCTTTAAACATCTTAGTTGCACATTGATGTATGTACACAAACACAGACATACTTGGTTGCACACTTTGACAGTCACATTGGTCATAACATGATGTGTGCACAATTTTCATTATGTACAGGTCTTAGATGATCAAGCTTTTGCGATCATGGTGATTGTGGCTGTTGTGATGACTGGAATCATCACACCAATTGTTACAACAGTGTATAAGCCAGCAAGAAGGTGCATAGCATACAAAAGGCGAACGATTCAGAGGACAAAACTAGACTATGAGCTTCGAGTTCTGGTGTGTATACACACACCCCGAAACGTCCCAACAATCATCAACCTCCTCGAAGCTTCTAATCCAACCAAAAAGTCTCCAATGTGTGTCTATGTCCTTCATCTTGTAGAACTAACAGGTCGAACATCTGCCATGCTCATAGTCCACAACACCAGAACTTCCGGCCGACCTGCTCTTAACCGGACACAAGCTCAGTCCGACCACATCATCAATGCCTTCGAGAACTATGAACAACACAACAGTTGTGTCTCAGTTCAGCCATTAACAGCCATTTCACCTTACTCTACAATGCACGAAGACATCTGCAACTTAGCAGAAGACAAAAGGGTCGCTTTCATAATCATTCCTTTTCACAAGCAGCAAACAGTTGATGGAGGTATGGAACCAACAAACCCTGCATTTAGAACTGTGAACCAGAATGTGTTAGCAAACGCACCATGTTCAGTTGGGATTCTCGTCGATAGAGGGCTAACTGGATCTACGAGACTATCTGCGAACGATGTCTCTCATCAGATAGTTGTGCTCTTCTTTGGTGGACCAGACGATAGAGAAGCTCTAGCATATGCATGGCGAATGTCAGAACATGCTGGAGTAACCCTAACAGTCATTAGGTTCATTCCAGGCCATGGAACAGCACAACCTGTAAGAGTTTCACACAGTAATTCAGATGAACTCACTGCACTACCCATTGGAACAAACATTGACATGGACCACCAACTTGATATGGAGCTTATAAACGAATTCAGAATCCATAAAGCTAATGATGAGTCCATTTTTTACACTGAGAAAGTTGTCAACAATGGAGAGGAAACTGTGGCAGCTATAAGAGCAATGGACAATGTTCATGACCTGTTCATAGTCGGAAGAGGACAAGGGTCGTTTTCACCGCTTACAGCTGGTCTCACAGACTGGAGTGAGTGCCCTGAGCTTGGAGCCATTGGCGACTTGCTAGCTTCATCAGACTTTGCTGCCACAGTTTCAGTGTTAGTGGTACAACAGTTCGTCGGAGCAGGACCCGTGGGAGAAGACGTTTCATCGCCAACGACTCCTAGTGCTCTAGATGATCCATTTAGCAACGAGGAGTTGATTAACAGACGATCGACCACTAAAGATCCGTCTATGGATCAACCAATATACGATGCTTAAACGTATACAGATACTATAGGATTATGCGAAGCCACTACTACTACCCATCAAGGAGATAGATTCATACTCAAAAACTTGATAGATTCATACTCAAAAACTTGTAGAGAAGGAAAGTTAGGAAGTTTCTTAATTTTTCATTTGTACAATGATTTTTTTCATATCAACTTCCATTATTTTAGGATATACAAGCTTCTAATATTTTCAATAGTTTAGTGTATGCTTGAAAAATCGCCGATGTTAAATTGATAAGATAAAAAGTTTAAGATATAAAAGATTAGGCCTAAAATTTGTTAAAAATTTAAAAATTGAATAAAATTAAAAAAAATTAAATATAACATGAAATTCTTATTAATAAAAGAATTTGAAGTTTAATTCAAAAAAATATTTAAAAAAATTATTTATTTTTTTTAATTTATAATAACTTATTAATTTATAAAATTGATCAAATAATTAATAAATTAGTCAGTTTTTAATAACAAAAATTATTAAACTAAATTAAATCAAAAAAATTAAAAATCAAACTGAAAAATTAAACGATTTAAAATTTTTACAATTTATAATATTTTCAATTATTTATTTAGTCCAACAATAAAGATTTCATTCTAACAGATGGGCAAAGAATCAAAAAAGTTTAAGCATCATATATTAGTAACACTTACAACCCTAATAATGTGAGGTTTTTGATAGCAATAAATACTATTTTAGTAACCATAGAAGTGTAAAGTGGTATTAAAAAATGACAATAAAATTTGAAATTTTATTTTAAACAAAAATTTTAATATATCAAAAAAATAAAATATAAAATTTGAAGATTTTAACAAATTTAATCTTAGTGGAACATCATTCAATACCATTTCACCTTTCATTTCAATATTATATAGGCTATGCTTGGTTAGACATAAGGTTTTTAATGGAATTGAATGATTTATAAATCCTTCATTTAAGCAGTATTTCATTATATTACATTATAAATCCTTCATCTAAATAACATTTCACTATATTATATTCTGAACCCTTCCATCCCTTCCAAATAACAATTTTCTAATATTACATTCATTTACGTTCCATTTTATTATCAATAATTCCATTTCATTACATTCTTTTATATTCTATTAAAAACTTTACGTCTAACCAAATATAATCTTAGGACTTATAATTTAGATGGTACTTATAATTTGGCTCAAATTGGTTGACATAGGACCTAGACAACCATTATTTATTTAGTATAATATAAATACTATATTTTCAAGAAAAAATATATATTTTATTCCTTTTATGGTTTCAATTATTTAGCTAGCCCTATCCTAAATTACTCCTTCCTCTCCAAGATAATATAATTTTTGACCTAATTACATAGCCAATTTTTTATGATCATTAAGGGTCAATCTTACTAAATGAGAAAATTTGGGTTTTTTCAAAATATTGTTTTTAATTATTTATGATTAAATTTAGACACAATTAATTTTCATCTAATTTGAGTTAAATAATTTTACGTTAGTTTGTAATTTAACAAAATAGATTTATTTATTTTAAAAATATTTTATATTGTTAAAAAAATTAAATTTCTATTACTTGACAATGTTTATATAAATAATGTTATATATACAATTACACGTGAATTTGTATTAAAGTAATTTGATAAATATTTACAAAGTTTTAGCTAGATTTAATACTAAAAAGTGTTTTTAATAAAAATTTATTTTGAAAAATATTACAAAATACTCTTTTAGTAATTCTGAAACATTCAAATGTGTACCATAATTTATTAGCATTGAGATTGTAAATATTATTATTGTTTAAAGTTTTATAAACATACATTTTTAATAGAGCCACTCTTATTTATCTTTTTTAGTACTCTTTTATTATCCACACCTTGTAAATATTCAGTGAGAAAATAATTTTCTTAAAATAAATGGTCATTTATATCATTAAATTTGAGAATTTGTATGCCTAACATTAATGATTAAAATATTTAAACAATTCATTGGTTTTATTATGAAAACTTTGAGCCGAAAAGCTTTTTAGTTTGTTTTTAAATTTTTTAATTCGATTAACTTTAATAAATATTATTGTTAAAAATTGACCAATTTATTAATTAATTAGTCGGTTTCGTAAATTAATCAATTTTTATAAATCAATCAAGTTTTATTTAACATCTTACTTTTTTAATTAAACTTCAATTTTTTTGATAAATAAAGATAGTCTCCTTGAATCATATTTTAAAATAAATGGTCATCTATATCATGAAATTTGAGAAATTGTATGCCTAACAACAATGATGAAAAAATATAACAGAATCAGTTGGTTTTATTGTGAAAACTTTGAGCCAACTAATTTTTTAGTTTGTTTTTAAATTTTCTGATTCAATTGACTTTAATAAATATTATTGTTAAAAATTGACCAATTTATTAATTAATCTATTAGTGTCGTAAATTAATCAATTAAGTTTTATTTAACTGTTTTTTAATTAAACTTCAAATTTTTTGATAAATAAGGACAAACTTTGAATCATATTTTAAAATTTTAAAATTTATTCAATCTTTAATCAATCTTATGAAGGTGTAATACTGGTTGAACTTTTTTAATCTTAAGTCTCTTATTTTATTAATTTAACTTCCAGTTCGATTTTTATTTTAATACGTTCCTCCGATCACTATTTTTGTAACGAAAATTTGAAAGCATATTGGGAAATGTCTAATTTATATCCTACCTATATATCTCAAAATCAATTGTAAAATCACTTTAAAACTTTTTCTTTTCCCTCAAGTGCCTTTTCTCGTCAGCAAAAATGCCATAAAGAAAAAGGTGATACATAAAGAATATATCAAATTGTCAAGTCTTCCAATTTCAATATTAAATAATTTTAATTACCCACTTTCAGTAATATTATAATATTACAAAATGGCATCACTTTTTCCTGAAATTCGGTATAAAGCCAATCAATGCCTAATTCTTCCTACCCCAGTTGCAAGGTTAATGGTTGCCTACTCTGACTTTGGCTTCCTAGAAAGTAGAATCTTTACTTTGTATGAGACAACGTGATTCATATAATTAAGCATTTCCTAGTGGATAATGTCTAACTCACTCTCTTTTGCTCTCATGCAAACTCACATCTCTTATCAACTAGGGCATCTCCAACCATTGTACCAAATTTTTATACTAAATTTGGTGTAAAATAGAATATTCTCAGCATCTTTTTATACCAAATTTGGTGTTGCTCCAACCATTTACACCAAATTTTTACACCAAGATTTTTACAAAGAATATACCACAATAAT
>JANZLF010000220.1:35638081-35650122 GCA_026546835.1 Erythroxylum foetidum | reverse complement strand
GTGTAATGAATAGTATCACACCAAATTTGGTGTGATACTATTCATTGCACCAAATTTGGTGGTACTTTTGGTGTCTTAGTTGGAGAAGAATTTTTGCACCAAAACACCAAATTTGGTGTTTTGGTATCTTGGTTGGAGATGACCTTAGTCTTATCAAGCAAAAGAGAGCCACCGTATACAATTTTTAGTCTAACTCGAGTTTAAAAAATATATTCAAAAGTAATTAATTAAAATTAATATTTAAAAATATTAAATAATTTTAATTATTTGTTTTTAGTGCATAAATTTCTTAAATTTAAACTAGAGTTATTGCTAATATATGATTTAGAAATATAACATAATTAAATTTGCATAATTTGAGTGATTAAGAAAACATGATTCATAATTAAACACTAATTAAGTATCCCATTTAGAAATAATCTCCTAGCTAGTTAAAGATAATATAAGCGAGATTTTTACTGAATTGTTGTTGTATTAGAAGATAATGTTTAATTCAACTATCTTACATATCAGTCTTATCAAATAAAAGAGGGTTTAACAATAAGTTTAATTAAGAGTGAATTAAAAATTCAGATTTTAAGACTATTAATCAACTTTTAATTAATTATTTTCAATTTTATAAATATTTTAAATTCAAATTAGAATTGCTTTTTGAATCAATCTAAACATGAAAAATACATAAAATGGTGTATATAGACCACGCTTGGATTCTAAATATGTAATGGTTGGTCAACTTCCTTGTAAACATGTTCTTGGTTAAAAACAAACATCATCCATGGCTTTCTTACACACTAGTGGAAGGTTGGATTGTTCTAAGCTTCCAGTGGCAGACAAGGTAGCCTTCAAAACCTCCATAAAAACAGAGACAAATTTCTTCCTCTTAGCTTTAAATGGCTAAAAGATTCATTTTATCCATTTGGTTTGTCTTTTTCTATATAGGTTAGTTGTCACTTTCTATTATTGTAATTATCACAACACCAGTTTCTATGCTTCCATCTGCCATATTCAAAGTTGTAATATACTTTTCTTTTTTTTGCTTTCTTGCCTACCCACTTTGATAGAGTTACAAAATTGTGCAAAGCAAAGTTGCCCTTTTCCCTCATAGATGTATAATACACTTTGCAGTTAGGGATAGGTTACTTTTAATAAGTGTCTTATGTGAAACAACTCATTACAAGTTTGGTTACATGCTTAGTGAGTTTGGATATTGTTAATTAACAATGTCTCAAACTAATAAAAATTTTGTTAAATTTGATGTAAATTATCTCTAATTTAATAACGGATATATTACTAAATCTTATTATAAAATCTTCAATTTTGCCTATATTTTATGTATTATCGTAGTATCTTGTTAAATTATTAGTCATGATTAATGTAATTTTTTGAAATATCAAAAAATAAGACCTCATTAATTTAGGATTAAACCATATCAAATTCCTAATTCGAGATAGGTTTGAGTTTTAAAACATGGGTCACATCTAAAACAACTTACATTATATAATATTCTATACTATTTTATTTTCCTACATTAAAATTTTCAAAATTTTTAACCACAATTTGTAATTTATGATATAAAGATATTTCTTCTGCTCGATCAGAAAATAAAAAGCAATTAACATATTAAATTTGATGTAATTTAAAAAATTATATGCCTTTAATGACCTATAAAGCTCCAATTAACAACATAATATGGTAATGGATATTACTAATCAAGAAAATTTTATTTAATTGGATAAGAAATGATTATTTAAAATTTTTAATAATTATTATTTCAGTATATACTAAATAAATCAAGTGTAAGTAATAATTTACAAATTAGTACTTAAATAATCCACTTAATTTAGTACTTCAAATAATCCACTTAATGAACTAAGAATTTAAAGCCAAATAATGGATTATATATAATTTTTGGACCAACCATATTATTAAATAATTTACCAAATGATATCATCATCACACTCAGTCTAAAATTTCGTAATAAAGCAGGGTCTAGGAAAGTCTGATAGTACTCAACCTTACCCCTATATAGTAAAAAGATTATTTCTGATAGATCCGCGTGTAAACGTAATAATAAAAGAGTAATGCAGGTTAAAAAGTAAATAAGTAAAACTGACACGCTAAATTATTATGTAAAATTACGATAAATATATATAAAAAATAAAAAATATAACCGAATGATACAATATGTAAATTTTGCTTAATAATTTCGAATTTGCATTGACCGTCCAATTTACAGCACATGATATGATTGGTAGACTTGGACCTAACGACCAGC
Source organism: Erythroxylum foetidum (assembly GCA_026546835.1). Lineage (NCBI taxonomy): Eukaryota > Viridiplantae > Streptophyta > Magnoliopsida > Malpighiales > Erythroxylaceae > Erythroxylum > Erythroxylum foetidum. The sequence continues at coordinate 35,647,847 of JANZLF010000220.1, read as the reverse complement.
TGCTATAAATTGACCGCATATGTAGGATGCCAGCTTTTGCTAGTCAAAAAGTCACACCCAACTATACACTTGATAGATTCTTCCTTTGAAACTAAAACAACACTTTAGCCATGCGAAACTGTACGGTGTCAGAATTACTTATTTAATTTATTTTTTTAAACAAGATTTTTATTTAATTTTTCACTGTTTTATTCTGTTACATAAATTTTAGTTATTTATTTATACAAAATTTGTGTTTATTTATGCAGGATCTATAAGGGACCTATATTAATTAATAACTAATATTTATTGAACATAATAAAACACTATTAAATTAAACGGTAGATTCAAACTCTTTTTTTGGGATGTCTTGCAATTTTTGTAAGGATGTGTCCGGGGTCTTAACCCCAACTGTCACTGATTAGGCCTTGTATTTCTCTTTTGTAATAAAAAAAAACACTTTAGGTTTTAATTTCATTAATTTTTAATTAAATGATAATTTTCATTCTCACAAATTTCACCCAATTTTGTGAGCCCAAAAAAAATTGATTATGTTGCTGTTAAAATAATAACAATTTTGAAGTTTATAACCTTTTCTTTAAGCCAAGGATCAGGGCGGGTTAAGCTGGGCTAAGATTGTCATCCCCATTTACAGTATTTTGTACTATTTCAATCATATTAACAATTTCAATAGCTTTTTAATTTCTTCTAACGTTTTGTAATTTCATTCCAAAATAAATGCAATAAAAGAAAAAATATATCATTCAAACTTGACAATAAAATTTTAAAAACAAAATAATTATATTAAAAACAATTTTTTCTTTCTCTAAATAGAAATTGGGAGCACTTGATTTGAATTGCTTGAAATATATTGGTACTAGCAAGCTGAACAGAATATTTTTTTAAGAAACAGAAAAACTCGCAATTTTTTTTAGAAACAGAAAAACTCGCAATTGCTATCTTAATTTTCAGATTAACACAATAACCTGTGAATCATGTCAATCGAATGCTCTGCATTAGATAAACCTTATTTGATAAACTTGATTAAGAAAGCATAAGGAAAGGGATTCGAACATAACATCTTTTGGTCTCATACTCCTTACTCTACCAACTCAACTACCTCAATAAAAATTTGCTAAAACTTGAAGTCTAGAAAAGTATAGTAATATATAATCTTACTCGTACTTTCTAACTAATTAAGATGTTATTTTTAAATAATCCGCATAGGAAAAAGAGAATAATAAAAAATAAAATAAAATAAAATAAAAATTTAGGTTGTGGGATTTAGTAGCCTTGTCAAAATTTAAGATATTTTAAAATTTTATTTAATTTTATAAAAAATACTAAAAATACAATAAATTTATCAATATTAACATGAAAACAAATTAAGTAATTCTCATGAAATTGCTACGCAACTTGACCGAGAAGTGAGAACTAAACAAATTCCATGGGAATGTAACAAGACAGAGACTTGTGGTTATCCTCTTTTGGAATCGAGTTCTGTTAAATTTACTGCATTCTGCTTTCCCACATTATTGATGTTCTCATGCATCTTGTGACAAACATTATTCAACTCGTCCTCTCTCTCTCTCAATCTCAAGTGTATGCCATTTTCCAACTCAAGTGGGGCAGATTCAAACTTCAAAGACACTAACAGCTTATACTTTTCCTTGTAGTTGGGTCAGTTTGACTGCACTGATAGGTATTGAAAAAGGAGAGGAAAAGGCCCATTGAGGACAATTCCGACCTAATTATCCTATATTTCACAGCTCTCAAACCTTCAACCTCTTAAATTGGAAGGATCTTACAACTTGGACCACTCAAGGGGACCTCTTCCAGATTCACCAAGATAAGGTTAAGGCCTTGCCTACTTTGTTCCATGTTGTGTTTGTATGCCGTTGTTCTCATTTGATAACTTCAACTAAGATTGCCCTCTTGCCTCTATACCTTCTTAGTCCTTTTCCCTTCTCATTTTTGCTCACCGTGCCTGTCATGTGTGTTGTCTGTAAGTTTACAGTGTAACTTGCAGACTTTTAAACATGAGGGCTTTCCCAAGTTTTGTCCTTTATGATTCCTGTTTTGGATTTCTATAGCAACTATTATCTGCAAACTTCTGGATTCTGTAAGTTTCAGCCAATATCATTACTTGAAACATCAAAGCATTCGGGTTCTTCAGTCCTTGGTTTCTCCATGCAAGAGCCTGAAGTTCCCATACCCCACTTGTTCAGGTGTCCAATTAGTCTAGACTTGTTCGAAGATCCTGTGACTCTATGTACAGGCCAAACCTATGATAGATCGAGCATAGAGAAATGGCTATCAGCAGGTAATCTCACATGCCCTGTGACAATGCAGAAACTTGCTGATGCATCCATGGTTCCTAATCATACTCTTCGCCATTTGATCGATCAGTGGCTGAAAATGGGTCCTCAAGCTGGCCCTGATTATTTCTCAGAAATGGGTTGTTTCGCTTCACTTAAGCACAACCTTCAATCTCAGGATGTTTCCTGGGAGAAGAAGCTCCTGACCCTTAAGAGGATTCAAACTCTAGCAGAAGAATCTCCGTCTAATTCTTCTCATCTCCTTCAACTAGATATCTTACCTTTGTTGCTGAAACTAGTCTTTTCTGGAAAAGCAGAACACCATAGGCTGTTCCAAGAACGTGTTATGCTTGTGGAGCAAACACTTTGTTGTGTCCTCAAGTTGCTGTCTCTTGGAGAATTAGAGGTCTTAAACATGCTAAAAGAAGAGTCCAATTTGGAATCGTTTCAAGTTCTGTTTCATCATGGCACTATCAACATCAAGGGCAGTTTGTGTCGTCTTATACAGGCAATATCATCATCTCTTCTGACCAGGGAACTCTGTCTAACGCTTGGAAAATGCCATCAACTCCTTCGTGGGCTAGTTCTTACTGCCGTTCATGAGAATTACCAGGTATCAGAAACTGCAATTACAGCCATATCTGGACTATGCTCCTTAGAATCGAACAGAGAAACTTTGATTCAACAAGGTGTAATAAATGGTCTATTAACATACATATATAATGCCAGAAGACATGAAAGAAGCTTGGCGCCAAAGGCAATGGCCACAATTGAGCTTCTTCTAGGACTAGAAAGTGCCAGAAAAGATGTGATCAACCACCCAAATGGCATCAGAACAATAGTTAAGATGGTCTTCCAGGTATCGGATCATGAAGGGAGTGAAAGTGCTATTAACTCACTGATCATACTATGCACAGAATCTTTACAAGCAAGGGAAGAAGCAATTGGTGGTGGAGTTTTAAGTCAGCTGCTCTTACTTTTGCAGAGTCAGTGCAGCAGTAGGACTAAAACAAACGCAAGAATTCTGCTCAAGCTATTGAGATCCTAGTGGAATGATTCACCGAAACATGTTTAATCCAGAAAAAACTAAAGTATGGGTTCTTCAGAATCTCTATCATGGTGATGGGATATTTGATGCTTGTGTCAAGTTTCAACTTATGTACCTGATCATCCCTTTATAGCATTTTTTTTCAATCACTTGAAAGACCCTCCAAGTTGAGGGGATCAATATTACACAACAGTTGAGATTAGTGATCTATGGGTCCAAAATATACTCAAAGATCTCATCTTTCATTGAACAATTTGCTGAAATTTCAAAATGCTGAGACAGAATCTAAGTAAAGAAGTTAATGTATTGCAGAAAGTTCAAAATAAGATAAATTAGAGATTAAGGCCCCGTTTAGCTGGTTAAATAAATTTAGCTTATTGACTTTGTTGACCAACTATTTGTAGTGTTTGGTAATCTGCTGATTGAGTTAGCTGATTAAATCCAATCAGTTGATTTTTAAAAAGCTTAGGAAGAGTAGCGATTTACTTCATTTTATTCTAAATGATTGACTGTGCCCTCGGACATTTATGTTCCTTCCTTCATCAACTTGGCATTGGTGTACATGAACGCTTACTTTTTAGTTTTTACCATTCATTATTCAGCTAGTTAAAAAACACATGATAAGAAAACGACAAAGAAAACTATTTAAGAACCTTTTTTCTTGGAGTTGAAAAGTATAATTTTGATCTCAATTATTTATTTATTTATTATTGTTGTTATTATTATTGTTGTTATTATTATTATGTTTTTATCAAAATTATAAATTTAATTTGTGTAAAATTTAAAATATAAATTCTAAATTCTTGTAAGAATATTTAACAAAATACTAATATTTTTTAAAGTCATGCTTTTATAAGTTATTTTAATATAAACAGTTAATACTAAATAGTTAATTTTAGCAAATATCTTTAATAAATATCTAATATTATTCACTGATTAAATCAATTGATATAATCAACTATCAGCTAATCACTAATAGAATCAGCTATGAATTAGTGTAATCTACCGTTTGCCAAACAAGGCCTATAATCTGTGTCTATCTCAGAGTACTCAGAAGAATATTGTTCTTGCCAATTTCATGCAATTCTCATCTGAAAGTTTCAAGGGATTTCAGAATTCTGAACTCATTCTCAGCTACTTTCTTTGAACATATTCTTGTCATATTGATCCACACGTAAATTTACTTGAAACATCTAAACCAATAGAATAGTTTGCATAATGCACATGTCTCTTGACTTGGGAATACATCTCCAACACGCCATAGTCATCATCACTAGTTTGAACAGATCTTCTGTTCTAATTAACCTGTTCTTGCTCTGTTCCATATCATCTTATTCACATATTTATGTGGGGTTGGAAAAATACGTAAGTGAGATGTACGAAAGAGAGTAGTATGCAGGTTCTCCTCCCTTTTAAGATTACGCAATGAGACGGCAGGAGTCAACAGGCAGACATTCTGGATCTGCTCTCTTTTTTGTTTGTGTACAAAAGAGACAAAACACGAGATCTAACGTAAAGTTCTTATTAAGTGACCATTTTATCACAATAGTTTAAGTTATTGTGTAAGGCCAATTTAATTGGTTTTATATATTCTCTAATACACTCTCTCAAATGAAAGTTCTTTGGGCTTGAAACTTGAATAGACCTATTTTACCTTGTGCTTAATTTAATTAAAATAGGTAGGTGGTAGGATTTTAATTCATGACCATTTAGTCATAAAGGTTCTGATATCATATTAAGTAACTATTTTAGTACAATAATTTAAGCTGTTGTATAAGGCCAACTTAATTAGTTTTATATATTCAGTTCTAAAGTACAGTGTTACTTGCGTATCTCATTGCAGTGACTCCAGAAGGCCAGCGGAGGCTCTCGGAGGACATGGAGACTTGTCCATGAACTGATTCCCTTTCCGCCCTTTTTTAATTATAGATTGAATTGATTTGAAGACTAGTCTTCATTTTCGGCGGAGTATTGAACAAGCAAGTGTGAGATTAATCACTTCCTTCATGAACTAGACACAGGCCCAAGAGAACTCTGTACACACCCGAATATGACATGATCAGTTAGTTACCACAGGCCAAGCGTAAATGGCTCAGGTGGTCAGGCCACCATGATCAGCGGATAAGGCTTGGTTCCTGAGCTCGTATATAATCTATAGATGATGATTATTTTATATCAGGAAAAAAAACTATTACAGGTAAAAGTTTTTATAAATTTACAAAAATTACCATTAATCAATAATTAAAAAATTCAAATTATTCGACTGTCTTAATAATAAAATTTTTAAATTGGTTAGCTTTTTAATTTTATTTACTTTAATAACTTTTTTATTAAAAATCAATCAGTTTATTAATTAATTGATTAATTTTATAAATTAATAAATTATTATAAATTAAAAAAAGAATTAATTTTTATTTAACAATTTTTTTCTTAATTAAATTTCAAAATTTTCGATAAACAATCTCTTTCAACCATTTTTAATTATTAAAAAAAGATCAAACTTTAATTAATTTTTTAATTATTGCCTGAACTTTAAAAAACAATAAAGTACTTAAACTTTTATTTTTTTCAATTATAATTAAACGTTAATCTAATCATTATCTTCATTGATGTGACACTATTACATGTCAAAGACTCTTATTAATCAGACACACCAGTATAATTAGTAGAAGTTAATCTAATTATTGAAACAACAATTTTTTGAACAACATAACCTAATCCTCTAAGTTTTCTCTCTCACAAAATCACTCTCAATTTATAATTTGTAACCTAAATCCTTAAACAATAAATTGGAACGACAAGGTGTGATACAGTAGACTATCTTCAGTGACCGATCGCTACCCAGAACTAGCATTCCCATGGAACCAGCCGCCTCCGTTAACGGCAACTATTGGCAGGTGCAACTATAATGAAGACCTAGTCGCAACATGGAGGAGCAGCCATGCTTGCGACTCGCCGTGACATGCTAGCAACATTCAATTAGGCACTTCCTCGTGTCTCAAGCTCAACCTCAGTTGTGTCTCTCCTCTATGGCAAGCCACAGCCACTAGCTGCACTTCTTCTTCGACTATGATAACAGCTCACACCAACCCAAAACGACTCACAACAACGACCACTAAGTGCAACATGACGCTTTTTTATCCGATCAGCACCGGTGGATTCTCTAATCCATTTAATACAACCAAACCACAACCACTAATATATCAATAGCTTTTAGAAATTAAATGAAGGCCAATATTATCATTAAGTAAATAACTAATTTTAAAAATTGACCTTATGAAGCTTTTAGAAATTAGCTTATTCGCGTTAAATAAGCTAACTAATAAGTCATTTATTAAATACATCAATATCTTTTTAAAATGATCAAAAAAAATTAAGTTTTAATCAATAAAATAAAAAATAGTTAATAGTTTATTTGCCAAATACTCCCGAATTCACCTAAAAACTCCAAATCTGGCCAAAAATTAGTAATACGGGCTTCATTCACATCACAGAATTCCATCAGATTTCCCAACGTTGAATCAACAAAATGAAGCGTCCAAGTATCTCCAATTATAACAAAAGGAAGCAAAAAAGAAAAACAACTCAAAAACCTCCAATCTATGACAAAATTAAAAAACAAGTACTTCAAAATAGAACATTTATTGATTCAATCACACACACCCAGAAAAGAAGATAAAGAAAAAGAAAGACGAGGAACGAAAAAGTCATCACAGATCTTACCAGAAATCAAAAGTAAACAAATGAAAATTTTAACAGCACATAGAGAGAGAAAAAGAGATTACGCAGACAAAGAAAAAAATTCAATCCAAATTTAGGTTAGATAATGACAAGTTTATTTTTCATTTGTTTGTTAAAACGACCTTAATTCAGTTTGATTATGAAACAACCTTGTGTTAACAATTAGATTGACTTATGTTAATAAGAGTTTCCTGACACGTAGCAATATCACGTTAATAAAGATAACAGTAAGATTAATATCAAGTTAGAATTCAAAAAAATTAAAAATTTGAACATTTTATTTTTACTTTTTAAAATTTGAGTAATAATTAAAAAATGATGAAAATATTTTTTTATAATTAACTTTATTTTAAATTATTTAATTTTATTTAATTTTTAGCAAATTTTATTACAATCTTATTAAACAATTTAAAATATAAATCACTTCTCTTAAACTTAATTTATAAATTATTGTTATTAATTAATTTTTAATTAATTATTTAGGAATTTATAATGTAATGATGGGCCCAAATAACAAAGATGCAGAGTGGCACCGACAACAAGTCGCCTACCACAAAAGAGGAAGGGAGAGAAATTTATATATTATTGACGAAGACATTTCCTCTTTTTAAAAAAAGAGAGTAAATTTAGAGCGTTATACCAATAAATTTTACCTCTTTAATTTGGGATAACAATGAAATTCACTAACACTTTTTTTTTTATTGGAGGAAAATCTTGTAGGCGGCTAAGCGGACACATCTCTTTGAAAATTTAATTGGTGCACCACCCTATAGGCAGGCCAAGCGGACGCACCTCATTATTGAGAGCCCAACTAGTTCTCCATCTACAGATAAAATCTCGACTGCTTCAGGCTTTTACAAAAAGGGCTAACATAGAATCGAACTTGAGACTTAACCAAAGTCAAGTCCCGCTCTTAATCATCGAGCCATATCCTTTGAGGGCAAAATTCACTAACACACTTAGCAAAAGAGTGTAATTAGGCTTAATAATTGGTACAAATTTGCAGGAGTTTGACTTAAATTTTTGCCTTTAGCGACAGTATAGTAAGAATGATAATAAGTCGGTTTTGATTTAAAGGTCGGTTAGCCCTAAACTTAGCTTAACTGAATTTTAAAAAATAAAATTACGTCTTTTTATTTATAAGAGTCGAGTTTGGGGTCGGATCGGACCTAGGCAGTCCAAAATCAACACCCAATTTTCCTAAATAGTCAAGCCTAAGACTTAATCAATTTGGGCCAAGTTGAACTCGGTTTAGACCTAGTTATCATCTCTACTACTAAAGTTGATTATATACAATTTTTTAAATTTGAAAATAATGTAATTTTATTTAAAACAATATTTGTTAAAATTTTAAATTTCAAGTCGCTGAGTCCAAACTTTGAATTACAAAAAATGAGTCATTTCCAAAATCTGGTCAATTTTTATCATTCCTAAATCTAACAAATGCATGCAAATGAATGGTCACCTATCAATATTAGTGACAATTACAAGAAATATATTACATCAAAACCAATCTTTTTTTTATCTATCCTAATTATAAGAAGATACTTTTAAATTACTCATATTTAAATTAATTCTTACTCGAATCGAGTAGGTCCCTTACGAGAAGTAAAATTCTAACTTTAAATTTTAAACAATTACGTACATAAAAAAAGTTTGAACATGTAACTTCAATTACATCTGAAAAACCCTTACCAACTCATTATTTTTATATTAGATGTATTTTAAATTAGTCGTAACGCCACGTTTCTATCTTTTCGGTTGTCGATGTCCAAATCTGGTATTCCATCTTTTAGACGGAACTCAAATAAACTTATGTGCCAAATTCGGAGTGTCAAAGATAAATTGCCGTAATGTTGAAGTTGGTGTCGAGTACTTTGTCCCATTAATTACAGTTGTTGCAGTAGTTATAAGTAAAGCATAGCCTTCGTTTCGCTATTTTATGGAATCCAATCGACTTCTTAAAATCTTTATCTTATGGCATATTCTATATTTTGTTTGCTCTGTAATCAGAGATTGAGCTTAGAATTTACAGCCAATTATTAGAAACAAATAAACAATCAACTTTGTTTTTTCCACGCATCCTAGAGAAAGAGCAATGCCCACTTTGTTTATATATATATATATATATATATATAAAAGAGAATTTATATTTGTCTTTTTTCAATTATAATGGTGTTAGTGTCCATTATGTTACAAAAAGTGTATTTTTACTCCTATATATTTTGGCCCTGTTTAACAATCAACTGATTGCATTAGTTGTTAGTTGATTATGCGAGCTAATTTGATTAGCAGATTGCATTAGCTATTTGTTATAGATGTTTGGTAAAATTAGTTTTTTTTTAATAGATAAAGCGGCGAAGCCCGAAAAGAAGTCTCTAACTAACGAATATAAGTAACACCAATAATATCATGAAAGAGCCACGAATTCACCGCATCCGGTGGGCTAGCTAAAGGATGAAAACCCAAACTAAAGTCATAAGCATAATGGGATAAAGCATCGACGACGAAATTTTCCTCCCAATGTATATGTGTAACCGAAATCTTCTCGAAAGACTCCATTCGCTTGCGTATTCGAGCAATCAAAGCGGCAACTAAAGCAATAACCACATACTCTCCATTAATCATGTTAACGGCTAACAAATTATCACATTCAACTTGAATATGCCTCAAATTTAAA
>JANZLF010000220.1:35607139-35623314 GCA_026546835.1 Erythroxylum foetidum | reverse complement strand
ATTTTTTAACTTATTTATGTTTGGTTATTATTATTATTGTTATTAAAATAATCATAAAATTATTATTAATGAGCATCATGATTAATTTCAAATTGTTATTATTATTCCAAGTTATTTTTTAAACTAATACAAACCATTCATAGTTAAGGTATCAATGAATTACATATTTCTGATCATATTAAAGATCATGGGCATATTCGTCATTTGCATTATGTTTGTTTACTGTCCCCTGCAACCAAACACATTTTGCCCATAGGACAGAACAATTTCCTCTGTTCTGTCAACCACAACCAAACACCACTCTGCCTCCAGGGTCTGTTCCGTTCTGTTATGTTCTGTTATGTCTGCAGCCACTGGAGACTGCAACCAAACGCAGCGTACGTGTTTGCATGGGAGACTTCCTTCTACGGATGAGCCAAGGAAGGCCTAGGCATAAAACTGATCTTCTGAAGAGTGGACCGATCGACCCACGAGTCGTTTCGACTGGATCCGAGCCCGACACGACCGACTCGACCAGAAAGGAAGTTACATGCCATACTTTATAATCCACACAAATAAAAATCAATATATATACTATAGGAAATAAAATATTGTGATTCAATAAAAAGCATATTATTTATTCACTTAAGTATCCATAATTTAAATTAGAGCAATTACGTTTTGTTTTTGAACAATTTAAATATAAAATTATATATATTTGAAATTCTCAACATTTAAATATTTCTAAAAATTATTAAATTATCAAATACATCTTTATTATTCTATCCAATTATTTATAAAGATTGATATTTCTGCCTAGATTTGATTTGAACTGACTCAAAATTAAAGGATTTGGTTCGAATTAACCGAGATTCGAGAGATAATCGTAAAATTTTTATTTATTTTTTAACCTTTTGATTCTAGTTATATAAGGATGATTATTTTTAAATTCATATTAAATTATTTAAAAAACAAACTTAGTCTTATGGATAATAATAGATAGATCAAGTAAACTCTTACAAAAATTTCCCTTAATAAGAGCTGATATACCATCCTTAATTCGTCTCTATTGAATTATATATTAAAAATTTAGATCACTTATGATTATTTTCAATTATGAACTCCATAAGTGTTTGTCCCCTTTGCCCGCTAAACATCATTTACATTCTTCCATAATCAAGAAGAACTAAAAATTCCACGTGTCAAGCGTCAACCTTGTGTTTTCCACCTTTCAATGTGAATCCTCTCTCCTAATTAAATATAATAAAATTTATATTAAAATATTAAAATAATAGTATAATTAATTAACTTAATTTTAATTTATTTAATTAAAATATTTAAATAATATTATTTACCGAATAATTTAAAATTTTGTGTAATATTAAAATAAAAATAAAATATAAAATATAAAACAGAAAAGAACATGCACCCGTGAATGGCGCCTTCTTTCGACCACCTTTCGTGATCAAGAGAAAGTCCTCTCCATTTTTTTTTCTTTTTGTTCTTTCTTCTTTAGTAAGAAAGTCGTCTTCTTCGTGCAGTTTTCAATATTCATCTTCTTTAACTCCAATCCTCTGCAAGTGGTAACGTTTCTTGTTCAACTTTCTCCTCCAATGGAAAATCTGATACCGTTAACGCGTCCTTGTCTCATTGGAAACTGACCCTTATTATCCCGACAATCGCACCGAGCAAAACGGATTCTTGTTCTCTTTCTTGCGATTCTCGACCTTTTTTGTTTCTGGGACAAGACGCGAACCTTCTCCGTTCACACTTTAATCCGTTGACCTAAGAAGTGAACAATCTTCGATACCCTTCAGGCATCTTTCGAAGTTGGTTCCTTTGATCGCGTTTCATAAAGATTGCATCTTTAGGAGTTTGTTTCTTTGTTTTGATCGAACTGTCTGTCATGCATGGATTGCGAGAAACAAAACTTGGGTGGTTCTGTGACGAGGTTGTCTTGGTCTCCGGTTCTTGTCTTGATCACCCTTGTAGGGCTCTTGTCGCTTCAACTCACGACCACAACGTTTGACCCGACACGGTTGTTATGGGGCAGGTCTTCGGAGGCCTATGTTTCCGGTGGTGAAGTTAGAAAAAGCTGCGTCAGGTTCTACGGAGGGTTGCCGGAGAGAAAAGTTGTCATGTCGATAGAGGATTTTGGTGGGGTCGGTGACGGCACGACGTCGAATACGGAGGTGTTTCGGAGAGCGGTCCGACACATGCAACAGTTCGGTGGCGGGGGTGGGTCGCAGCTGAATGTGCCCAAAGGCCGGTGGCTCACCGGGAGTTTTAATTTAACCAGTAATTTCACATTATTCCTTGAGGAAGGTGCCGTTATTTTAGGTTCTCAGGTCAGCATCGGATTTGATTCCTTTTTTCTATATTTGTCTCTTCTTCTCTAGATATGATTGTGCTTAAAGACGCCATTTTTGGTTCTTGTGGTTCATGATCATCCATATATTTTCCATAGGATTGTAATATTTAGTGTCACAAACAAAATGAAGGTTGTGTTGTATTTGAGAATTTACAGTTTTGTCCGGTAACATAAACCACAAAAGACTTGCAACTTTTGTTAAATTTGCTGGCCTCTTGTGAGTGAATTCTTCAGTTTACTGTGGTTGAATGGCAGGACGCTAAGGAGTGGCCTCTAGTGGAGCCGTTGCTTTCTTATGGAAGAGGGAGGGAGAGATTAGGGGCAAGGCATATCAGCCTTATCCATGGAAATGGTCTAACTGATGTTGTCATCACAGGTATTTTTGGCCTCTCATCTTGATTCTAAGAGTCATGCCAATTAAGTCCACAAGTTTCTGATTATTTGCTAAAAGTTTATGGGAAGAATTCGTCACATAGATTAAAATTATTAAGTTTCAATACTACATTTTGGAGTTGGGAATAGACAAAAAAACTCGATTTGTATGGTAACTGGACAATATAAGGAGATAAATGATAGTTTCCGAAGTATAAGAATTGAGATAAAAAGAATGGGATCACACTAATGACTTTGTTAATGGATATTGGAGGGTGTTTCTTTCAAATTTTATGTTGGCACATATATTCATTCCTGTTACATTTGTACTGGTGTATATTCGTTCCTCTTTTAGCTAGCCTCCTTTGTATAGACAACAACAACAAAAACGTCTCAGTGGGAATCCTGCTGAGATGCAAGGTCTGGGAGTTAGCTTCCTTTTGTACGATTTCTTTATATTAAGATAGCTTCTATATATGGAAGTAGGAAGGAGGCATCTCCATTTTTAATTTTTCAAGCAGAAACCACATGTCATTGGTTGTAGCCTTCCTTCATATATTTTACTATAGTTGACCTACAGAGAGTTTCATTATAAGCCTCCTAATTAATATCATGTTTCTATTGTTCTTATGGTTGGTATGAAATTAATATATCAATGTTCTTCCTAGGTCCGAACTGGAACTGCAATTGTGGATCACAATTTAAAATTCATGCTATGAATAATTCAAGAACATTGATCAGATTCTATTCTTTTTGCAGGAAAAAATGGAACAATCGATGGTCAAGGGAGGATGTGGTGGGAGTTATGGTGGAACAGAACATTGGAGCACACGAGAGGCCATCTCGTAGAACTGATGAACTCCCGGAACATTTTTATCTCAAACCTCACCTTCCGCAATTCTCCTTTCTGGACTATACATCCTGTTTACTGCAGGTTGCTCCTCTATCTTTATCCTTTCAAAAGCTTTTGCAGTAAATCAATTTTCTGGTTAGAAAGTTTAAGATGCCTCTTTAAAACAAGTCAGGTCCTTGCATCATTCCAAAAGTTGAATCAACTTATGAACATTGTTTCTGAGAAATGGTTTCACGAAACTGTATCTTGTTTTAACATTCTCAATTCACATTATTTTATGCCAATGAACTCTGTGCTTTGTTCCAGTAATGTTGTTGTTAAAGACATGACAATATTGGCTCCGTTGAATGCTCCAAACACTGATGGCATAGATCCAGGTACCTGTTTAATCCTTCCATCTGCTTCTCTTGCTCTTTCAATACTAAAGTTCAATGAAGCAAGAATTACAAGTTGGATTAATGTTTATATGCAGATTCAAGCACCAATGTATGTATTGAAGACTGTTACATCGAAAGTGGGGATGATCTTGTGGCAGTGAAGAGTGGTTGGGACCAATATGGTATTAAAATGGCTCGTCCAAGCTCTAACATCATAGTGAGAAGAGTTTCAGGCACCACCCCTACTTGTTCGGGAGTTGGAATCGGTAGCGAGATGTCTGGAGGTGTATTTAATGTAACTGTTGAAGATATTCATGTTTGGGATTCAGCTGCTGGAGTTAGAATAAAAACTGATAAAGGAAGAGGAGGATATATAGTAAATATCACAATAACAAACATAAGAATGGAGAGAGTCAAGATTCCTTTGAGGTTCAGCAGAGGCGCCAATGATCACCCTGATGAATATTGGGATCCAAATGCAGTTCCAAACGTGAAGGGTATTTTCTTTAGTAATGTGGTTAGTCTGAATTCATCAAAAGCCCCATCAATCCAGGGAATAGAGGAATCGCCATTTGCTGATATATGCATGAAGAACGTTAGCCTACCGGGTCTGCAGTCATCCGCAGCATGGCATTGTGAATTCGTCTCCGGATTTGCGGAAAATGTATCTCCAATGCCATGTCCGGAATTAAAGAACAATGTATCTTCATCCTGTTGAGGAATTTGGTCACAGGGATTTGGAATTTGCAGTACCTTCAAAGGATCACTCCAGTTGCTTCCAGTTTAACAGGTCAAACTGAAGCCAATTTAAAGTAGAAGTACCTGATCAGAATTGAGAGTTGCATTATATATTTCTGCACCAAGAAGGCCATTCTTTGCAGTTTCAAGACTGATATCTTTGATAGATATTGACTGCCTTGTGCAGCTTTCACTTGCCTTCAGGGCATCGGTCTTCTGCTCGGAGAATTTCCTTATTCTGATATGTTGGCTTTGGAGTTTCAATGATCTTTGAATGTAAAGAAGGAGACTGGAAAAGAAAAGTCAGATTACCATCTGGAATTGTTATGTTTGAGTTCTTCATTTTATAGGCAATTCACCGCATATTCTGTTCATCCTACTGGCACCTGAATTGAAGACTTTATTGTCAGAGATCTTGCATGGCGAGGAATGCTACATGGCCATTTCTTTTTGTTGATATTGGTGAAGTGCACAGTGGATAAACCGCTATTCTTTGAGCGCTCGGATAAATCATCGATCTGAGTGTACGTAATCGCGTGCAACTTCTTGGATTAGAAGACTTTCTGGGAGGCTAACTTCAACATTTGTACTTTAGAATCAACTCGGGATACATTCCTCCAGATGGTGAAACCGATTCATAGGAGGGCATAGCATCAAGAAATTAATGATCTATTGATAAAAATCTGCAATCCCGTTAGCTTGTTAACTACAAATTTTCATCTCTGATGGGTGAAATAACTTTTGGCAATATCCTGATAATGTTATTACTTTTCACGAAACGGGTCCTCTATCTACAGGCAGGTTTCTTACTATGTTTCACATGTTATTACTCAATGACACAACAAAGTAATTCGAGCATCAGAAGAATCAAGAGAAAGATAGAGAGGATTGATACACTAAGAAATTGGATATAATCCGAAGCCAATTCCATTGGAACATGGATACAGGTTTTGAAAGATTAGACAACTGGAAGAGATAAAAGTTGCCCATTTCACCATTTCCAGAAAACATTGGAACCGCACTTGTATTTGTCCTTCCCTTCGCATTCCAAAGCCAAATCTTCAGACAAAAATGGAACTTTCTGTAACAATCAAAGCAAAATCCATGAAGTTTTTCAACAAAAACCAACAAAATCAACTTGATTAAAACTTGTATTGTGTCATAAAGTCCGAACCTTTTGCTTCGCAAGATCTTGGCAACCAGTAAAGTTCTCAGGGAACTTGCAGGATCCAAATTCAACTGTATATGCTCTGGCAAAGTTTGCGCCACTTGTGGCCAATCTCTTCCTGTCATTCAATTCCTACCAAACCAGCAATCCACATTTGACTTAAAAGAATCAAGGAAATGTAGAAACATGAACCGTACAGATTGATTACCTTGTTGGCTTTGCTTTTTTCAAGGTAATCTTCAATGACCCCAGCTTTGGCAGAAGCTGAAGTGAAAAGGGTGACTGCAAGATAAAGCATAGCTGCTCTCCTTCCTTCATTTCCCTTGGATTCTTTACTCACTTGGGCTCTGATCACTGGCAACTTAGGACCAGACACAACAGCAGATGCCACTGAAGGTATTGAAACAATCTTTGCATTGAGCTCTGATGATCCAGTCCCTGAGATGGCATAGCTGCAAGCCAAAACACTGGAGTTCATAGCTGCCATTGATCCAAATAATTGTTTAATTTTCCTCCTTTTTCTTTCCTCAGTAAACCTGGGACTAATGGTATAGACTAACGAGAGCGCGTGAGTATAGCGAAGGAGATGATGTGGAAGATGGATTGATTGTGTTGGATAAAGACTTGTGGTTGGGGTGTGGATAAGGTAAGATTGCTTCCCTCCTATTGGCAAATTATGATGGTTCTTGCTCGTTTTGAGCAGTTCTGGCGTGTGGTGTGTTGGGGTTTTGGACCCACTTTGAAATCAAAGCGTGTACTTGGTACACATTTAGAGGTTTGGTTTTGTATTTTTTGGGATATAGGAATATTTCTCTTTTATTATTATTGACGCTAAATAAATTTTCGTAATAATAAATCACATTTTGCAATATTTTAACCGCAATATTAATAATTTACTCATCAAATAGTGCCACTAAATTTATAGTACAAGACTCGATCTTGTCACCGATATGAATATTTTTCCAAGTCGTCAAGGAGGTGATGACCATTTAACAAGAAAATATTCATACAACAAGGTGAAGAAACAAGCTACTTTGTTTGAACATTACACAATCCAAGTCCTTAAGAAAAATTGAATTTTTGATAAATGAGGAGCATAGGTTTATGTACATACAGTACAACAACCATATAATGAAAATAATGAACCAATATACTGAAAAAAATGCCTTCTAGTTTGAAGTAGATTCAGGAGGGCCACCTGAATGCGAATGAAAATATTATTCAGCTCTGAATCCAATTTTCACGCCATCCCTTCAAGCAATTTTCAGAGTTAGATATGACCTTGACTAAAAAGGGCACCCATTTTGGTGAAGCCTATATTCATCTTTGGTCAAAAGAACTAAGATCAGGATTCAGAAGACTTAACATTGGAGGAAGTTGCATGATGAACAACTTCACATGCTCAGGGACTCTAAATCAGTGAAGAAATCTTAAACCTGAAACAGTTCAAGCTACCATGTCAATCTAGACAACCTTTTACGCTTCCTACTTTTGCCTGCAACAGTGTTCTTTGAACCACTCCTGGAAGTAGATGGAAGAACCAGAATTGATGATGGTATGCCAACTGATGTTCTGCCTTTCTTACACATCCATTTCAGTGGCATCATATTATTCACCACTGTCCCTATATCTGTTGAAGTATTCAGTTCAACAATTTGTTTAATCTGATCAAGCATCTGATGAGTCCAAGCCATCGACAAATCTAAAGACATCGAATCATCCATTGGTTTTCTCCATAGATCTGTTAATATCGCTTTATACGACTGGAACGACATGGAAGGCTGAGAATGTTGCCGCTGATCACAGAGCATATTGACTTTAATGACATGCTTGCAAATGTTACCTTGCAATGACCATGAGCAATCACAGAAAGCAAATTCCGAACCGGGATTCCATACCAAATGTGTCAAATTGCTGTCTTTTTTACTCTGGACTTTAGCAAAGATGTGATCCTTACCATCAAAGGTGACAGCCAAATCTGGAATTTGCACTGCACGGTGCCAAGATGTAGAAGCTATATATTCCTCCTTAACATTTTGAAAAGAATCACTTTCATCTGCATACCGATCAAGCCAGTAACTTGAATGCAATTCAGTTGTTAGTTTATGAACTAACCAATCGACTCTCTGGAGGGCACCAAGATGTGAATCATCAAATAGCTTTGCCTTCAGCTTTACATGATAGGCTTCTATAGCACCTGATGCTTCTTGGCTTGCAAGTGGAAGACTACCGATTGTTGAAAGCCACATTTCTGTTAAAGAATTAACATATACACAAACTATTAGAAATGAAATACTTTGTGACGACACAAGATGCAAGTATGGATGTCTACTATTACAACACAAGAGAAAAGAGGACTAACCAAGCTTGGGCATCCAAGTGGCTCTAAAATATTCCATAAATGAAGTTTGATCAACAAAATCACGAGTTAATTCTTGCAATGCAGCTGAAGTATCAACTCCACGCCATATACTGTACACTATATCTCCAAGACACTTGAAAACTTCCCGCTCAACTTCAAGATTATCACATCTTTTCACAATATTTTTCAGCCATGATCTACGAATTCGCCAAAGGGAAAACAACACAGGGCAACCAAATGTATCCCTGTAGAGCAAGTAAAAGTCACATGTAAGAACACACTTCATGGTTACACATCTTTAACTCAAAACTAAATTCCAAGCAAGTCTAAGTATGCCTTATGGGATCAATCTCTGCTGCAGCATCATCAACGAGAAAACCACTGATTCTCCATCCAGGCTCCACACTTGAAGCCCGATCAAGTAGAGACTTCATCCACTTAGTGACGTCTGGCTTTGCAAAGCTGCGTGTTATGACCCAAGCAACAGGGAGAGCATGATGCCTTGAATCAAATACAAGAAGTGTGGACAATGGGTACTGCAATCACAAAAGATAATGATGTCAGGTTCTATAAAATATGATTTTAAAAGGTATTTACAAGTGGGAATTAGAAAACATGTACCTTCAATCTCTTAATGCCAAATGTTGAATCAGCTGCCATGAGACTGTCATGCCCAAAACGAATCATTTGCTGCAACTGCCACTCTGTTTGAATGCCTAGAATAAAAGGGTCCTCTTCTGAAGAATCCTGGTAAAAGAAAATGGATTTCTTGTTGCGCTCAACCCACATCCTGATGCTTGCTTGATCATCCAAATCCAACTCATGGGTGGATCGTTTTATAATCATCCCAAGTTTTTGAACATATTGTGAAGCAAGGCTATTAACTTTGGCATCAGAACCACAATATCTTTGGATCCCCTCAATGTGTTTTTCTAGCACATTCTCCTCAGGAATTCCAAGATAGATCATAGACATTGTTTGCTGTTGAATTTCATTGCAGATGTATGGAATTTTCTTGGCCCCTGGGCCAATGGCATCTCGGTCAAGGGGGCCATGGCAGACAAAACCAGACTTGTTTACATGACGCCTGTCATTATATATAAGAAGAGCAATGGAAGGACGAGCATATAGACGCTTCACTACAAAATGGCAGGTACATCCACGCATGGATTGAGGCCTAGCAGCACGATTTCGAGTGTTAAGTCGATATCTTCGACTGGGTAATATTTCTCCACCTTCCCCGTAGTTTTCAGGACCAAATGAACACCAATACCTTAACAAAGTGATTAGAAAATCTTAGTTTAAGCACAAAACTCTGGTAAACGATCGATAACTGTAGTAAAGATAAGATAAATATCCATCTAAAAAGATCAAATGATAAATTGTAACAGTTGGAAAAAAATAAATTCATTTGAAGAATGGGTACAGACAGAAATCAAGACTATAGAATTGATGACAAGGCATACTAATAAACTATGTTCTTTATCATCTTCTTCTTTTTCTTTATATCATTTATTGCATCTCTAGTGACCACTCTCCACTTTAAACATGAGATTTATATAAGAAATGATGATGATGATCATACAAGTATAAGCATGCAAAAAAGCGTCGACTACCATTGAGAAAAAAACTGACGAATATTTAGAGCCTTACAGCTTGTATTCCAAATAGTCATCGTCCTTGTACTCCTTCAAGCTGCCAAATGATCTTTTTCTTCCCCTTTCAATATGAAACCTAGTTGGGCATTCCACATTAGAGCACTCCCCAATAATAAATGTGTCAACTCGTTCATACGGAATGATTGCTATATCGTCATGGTATTCAGCTGTGCCAAACTTGGTCCAAGTTAAATCAGCAGAAGAGAACTCCTCCAGTGGAGGATCTTGCACAGGGACATCACCTAAAGATTCAATTATGTCCATCCTCACTGTATCACAGCTACTTGGTATCCCATCAAAATCGTCTCAAATTTACAGGCATGTTGTACCTGCAGCAAATTCTTCACATAAGGATTATAAACACAAAACAGAACAGAAGTCCTCCGAAAGAAAGAAGCAGAATGCAGAGTGTCATAAACTTAAACGAAACATCAG
This sequence comes from Erythroxylum foetidum, assembly GCA_026546835.1. Lineage (NCBI taxonomy): Eukaryota > Viridiplantae > Streptophyta > Magnoliopsida > Malpighiales > Erythroxylaceae > Erythroxylum > Erythroxylum foetidum. The sequence continues at coordinate 35,613,001 of JANZLF010000220.1, read as the reverse complement.
CTGCAAGCTTCTCACCTGCTTTAGTGAACACTAAAAGAGCAGAAACAATCGAAGGCAAAGCAAATATCAAAAGCTCAACTTCACAGCCATAATCAAAGAGCAAAAAGAACTAAAAAGAAAAGCTTAACACGCTCGAGACTCGAATTAGAAGGTGCCCACAAACTAAACGCGCCATTTCGGGTACATCTTATGAATCAAAATGCATTCTTTAAATTAAATTTCTTAGCTTTTGGCACAGACACACATGTATCTCCATCTCAACATCAAAGGCAATTCAACAAAAGCTTAACAGAAGTATATGCAGAAACTTGGGTAAGATTGAACCCATACTGAAGAGGCGGAGCAAGGCGACGGAAACGGCGAAGTTGGCGGCGGCGGTAACTACCAGAAACAGGTGACAACGAGAGAGGGAGCTATATTAGGAGATTTTTTTTATAAGCTAAAGAGTTACGCTTACACATTCCATTCGATTCAAGCCCAAACGGCGTCGATTTTGCCATCACCGTTTTCCCAAAGTTTAATTAGTTAATTAAAGTTTTCTGTTCTTAAATTGTTTTTTGGTTAAAATCTAAAAATTTTATAATTATACAAGTTTGGTTATTAAGTGCATTATCAACATGTAGTTAGTAATTAGTTGATAGTAAATAAGGGAGATGTTTAAATTAAATATTGTGTTAAGAGTTAAAATTTTTGTAATCATTTTAGTTTAGTTATAACTTATTATTGTTTTGAATTTATTCTGAAAATTAATAATTTGAGTAAAATCCAAATTGCCTTACAATAACATAAATAATTAATCTAGAAGTATTTATTAAATAGTTTTTAAGGTGTGGATTGCAAAAAAGAAAAAGGAAAAATATGAATCAATTGAAAAAAAAGTGAATTTTAAACATTTGTGAAGGAGAAAATAAAATTCATAAATTGGACTTTTAACTTTGATTCTTAGGAGGCAAAACAATTAATTAGCTAACCATGTTGAGTTAAATAATATTTTCATGCTTACATAATAACTTTTCATACTTATATATATTGCCACATATAGATAGTAGTCAATATTTGAAAACATAATGAAAAATAGTATTAATAATGAAGATTCTATTTTTATTTTGTAAATAATTTTGTATTTAATTTAAAGTTAAATTACATTCAAATTATTGTATTTCTATAATTTAAATTTTTAATTTTTAAAAAAATTAAATATAAATCTAACTGTAAATCAATTACTTTTAATTTTAAGACGAACTACATTAAATTTAGGCTAAATACTAATTCTGATGCATAAATTATAATTAATTAGTCTCAATTTGTAAGATTTAAGTTGATATCTCCGATCAGAATAACCATAGAATGGAACCATGTCTATATTTTCTTCACAAGACCTATTATAGGGTCTCTTCATCACATTACATGCTCCCTATGTTCATGTGCACCATATTCCGATCGAAACATATCAACTAATTTCAACTAACCAACAAAAAGGATGTATCTCTATCACCAAAGATTCATAGACTCTAGACTTTGAACCAAGGTTTCAAATTACAAACTATACATTGAACCAACGTTTTAAATTATGAATTGCAAATTATATCACGATCATAAATAATTTATAATTATTATTAATAATACGAATATAATTGCCAAAAGAAGAACACAAATTGTAATAAAAATTCAATTAATTTAAAATCTTGCATTGAATTAAACTAGCCATTGTAGTATGTTCACAATGTCTTCGATGGTTATGGATCATCAAGGATGGTTCAAGTTTAAGGTACGTACCTTTCTCTAGGTAAAGCATAAAATCAGCCAACAGTTCTTTATAGCCTAGCTTAGAGATCATAGGATGATCTAAATGTACTATATATATATCCATGCATGAGGAGGCGCAGTATATACGTAAAACAAACTAGAACTTCTCAATTTAAAGACAAGACAAGACATTTAATGAAATTCTGAAGAAGCAAAAATGTTCTGAAATCACAAAGAAATTGGAACTAGCTTTGTCCTCCTAGCTAGCTAGCTAGCTAATTTATTTGTGTAACAAACAAGATTCTGAAAGTGAACAAAGAGGATCGTATTCATGAGAGATATTCTGCACTATCAAGTAATTCCCACTCCCAGAAAATCTATGAATGGAACTTCCTGTTGTGTGATTTTGTTATGATCTTCCCCTTGTTCTTGATCCGAAGACATTGGAGATATCTCCTTTTTTCCATAGCAATCATCGTAACTGGCGATCGATGCAAAAGGGTTCTCAGAACTGAGCAGATGGGGTCTGAAATGGCGACCAAGGAAGGAAGAATTGGTGTTGTCATGATCATAAAGTTCGTTCATTTGCAGACATCTCTTTGAATCAAAACCTAATGATTCGTTAGTAACAATGGAGGCACTAGGAGTCCAGGAAGGTGAGTGACATGAAGAGATCAATATCTTACTATTTCGTAACCCTACCCTAGAGATATCAGACCCGAGTCCTCCTCCTAACTTGCTTCCTGAATCGGCGTTTTGGTATGGCTCATCGGACCGAAGATGTCGTGAACTTCTCTTAGCAGAAAAAGAGGACGCAGCCACGCCTTGACGCTTCATTCTAGCCACCATAACATGGTAATGATTTTTCACAGAGTTGTCTGTCCTACCAGGGAAGAGTCTAGCTATGGAAGCCCATCTGTTTCCTTGCAGCTTATGAGCATTCCATAACCTTTTTTCTTCTTCTTCTGTGAATTCCCTCTTGTTGATGTTGGGATCAAGTTGGTTGTACCATCTCAATCTGCAACTTTTCCCTGCAAAATTAACATGAAACCAAAAAGATAGAGAAATTTAGAGATAAGCCCATTTCTTAGAACATAAGCAAGTATCAAGCAAGCTATAGTGAGAGATACAAAAAAATGAAGACTATCAACATCTTTAGCTTACAATTATGTACGTACCTGATCTTCCTGGAAGATGCTCGGCGATGAAGTTCCAGTTTTGTGGACCGTATTGATCAACAAGTTGCCGGAGTTTCTCGTCTTCAGATGGCCGCCAGTGACCTCTGCTAAGACTACTAATTTTCCCACCATCACTACTAGAGCGACTACCGATATTAGTCTCCATAAATTCCTGTATATATATATGTGGAGAGAAAGATGGAGCTTAGATTCAGAAAAACAAAGAGAGCCAGCCACCATATATGAGAAGGTAATCTAGATCAGTTGAGAACTCATGAGAAGAAAGGAAAGAATAGTGAGTAATTGGAAAGGAATTGATCTGGTTCTAGGGTTTGTGGATGGGAAGTCACTTTTCTCTTGTCTGCAAGATATCATATATATGACATATTGATGAAGAAATGTATTCTTAAACTATATATATTATTGATCAAGGTATTAAATTGTAATAATATATATTACATCACACTGTTATTAACAAATATATATAATATGAGTGTAATTTGTATTAATTCCATCTTTAAAAAATTTACAATAAGTTGTTTTAATTTTAATCTTTTGTGAAAATAATCTGAAGTTAAATTTTTTATTAATATGGATGACATACTGAGTAATATTAAATTAATATTTTTACTACATGGATATCTATTTGTTCCATGTGTAAGTTTTATTATGTAATAATACCCAACACCTTAAAATAATTGTGAAGTAAAATCTACAAATAAGTGTATAATTATTTTAAAATTTTTGGATATTTTTAATTTATTAATTAATAAAATTCACTCGTAGCACAAATATAACATGTGGCAATTTCGTGACAAAAATATTAATTTGACATGATCACCGCGTGAACAAAAAAATTTAACGTTAGGTTATCTTTATTAAAAATTGATAATTGACATATTTCAACACTACTTTTCAAAGTTTTAACTAATATTTTAAATTTGAATAAGATTTGAGACTTTTTTATAATTAACTCATATAATTATAATAAATCACAGCAATGATGTGAATATATAAACCACAATTTAAGACCATATTATTAATTTTAAGATAATAAATTATATCTATCATATCACTCACTACTTATTCTTGATCCTCTTGAGTTAATATATAATTAAAGAGATTAATAGCTTCTTCACATGACTGATGATAATTGAAATTTCTTGTGTAAATTTTCCAGTTTTATATGGATGTATCTCTTTCCTTCCATATCTCTTTCACACTTATCCATGAGTTTTAGACAATGATCATGTAATTATATGATCGTACATAAAAAGGATTATCCTACATTTATGCATTAAAGGTAATTCTAATCATCTTGGGACTGACTTTGGCAGAAATTCCAGATTTGGAATGCCATTTTCATTTGCCACCCTCTTAGACATGAATATGATAGTGAAATGGCTGAATATTCATAAGTAATTCTAACTAAAACTCAATAATTTCTTTATTCTATTAATAATAATTATCAGCACCAAACATTATTATAATTCTCAATCTAATAAAATCCGAGCAGAATATAAATTTGTTCAACAATTGAGCGAGCGACTATAATTTTGTTCAACTTGTTAATTAACTCGAGAGAAAATTAAGAATAAATGTTTAATCATTATATATATATATATATATATATATAGACACATTATAACCTTTTATTGGTTAATTTCTATTTTATTTAAATTATTATGTTTTTAAAATTATTACCTATGGTATTGCTTTTTATCTATTTTTATTTAATATGACGTTTTTTAAAAATTATGAACAGATAAAAAATTAATTAATCATCACGTAATGAATTACATGATAACTAAATAATAATACAGAGATGTAAATTATAATTTTTAATATTTCTATAGTTTTTCTTGCATATACCATATCCTTTGTACCATGGGAAAGATTTGAACATGTTATCTGTTAATATTTCATGATTGTTATTTGTATCTTCGAATTCATGTTTCAGAAAAAAATGTGCAATGCCGTAATTAATTAATTGATTAATCAAATATGTATTAAGGTATGGATTAAATAAAGAGCATTGAAAATAGTATAGAAAAGAAAAACTACTCGAATTATTAGCTAATTTGGTAATACTAACATTGTCTTTTCCTAAGGATTAGTCATAATTCCTAAAGCCAAAAAGCTTGAGATAATGAAAAAGCATGTGTGAGTTTAAGCTGTTTAACTTTGAGATTAATCTAAGCAGTTAAAATATTTAAAATATAATTAAACTTTAAGTTAAAATGATGTCGTTTTCAGATTTGACCAAATCGATATTGAGTTAGATGGATTTGTGCTATCTTGCTAACCTTATATGTTGGTGGCGCAACACATTCCTTAATTAGTGGTTAATTGTAAAATTGTAAATTGTATAAAACACATAATTATTTATTTTTTTAAAGGAGAAGATGCTAATTGGGAAAATCCATTAGAGTTAGTTAATAGAGTTCACTCTTATGTTCTTCATCCAAGTTAATTATATAAAAGCTTCCATTTTTTTCTAGGGTTGAGGATATTATCAATGATGCTTTCATTTTTCCTTTTCCCTGTCAACTTTTATAGTTAGAAGAAAATGATGCACACTTCTAAACTTGATGATGACGAGGACTTTACTATCCGACGTGCCTAACCTTTAACATGATTAAGGATGATAACGAAGTAAATCGAATTAATTTGACTTAAAATTAATAAATTAAATGCATTAACAAAGTTTAAGCCTCTGTTTGGTTGGCTTATACCAGTAGAACTTTTTTTTCTTCTATAGATCTTTTCTGAGAATAACTTTTTTAAGAAATCAGATGACTGTTTAACTGTCATTTAAAAAAAGATTTTTTTGAAAGAGCTTCATACAATAGATTTTTTGACAACATAAAAATAAAAAAGTACTTTTAATTTTAACTATATTTTATTTTGTAATAAAAATTATTTATGCATATAAATA
>JANZLF010000220.1:35496458-35507657 GCA_026546835.1 Erythroxylum foetidum | reverse complement strand
CTTTGTTCTCCTTCACACACCAGCTCTTTCTTTTGGCCCTCCAGTCCATGCTCTCTTGTTTTGTTCTTTTTATTTTTCTCCTTAGCTGTCCAAGTTGTCTTCCACTTGTGTTGTAACGTTGTCGCTTGGTGAGTCCTTGAGCTGTGAAATTGATCCCTCACTAGCTGGTCCCATAAAAGGCTGCACCTCACATTTTCCTCTAGCTCTCTCTAGCATGGATGGACCTCTTTGTTTTAGTGATGGGTCATGGGGAACATTGCCTTAGTGGACAACTTGGAGGCTAGTATTCATCTTCGTTGTCCATCTCCAGGTCAGACTTGGAGTAAACAGTCTCCTCACTGTAGTACGGCGTCATTACACTGTCCACGGCACAAAAAGATTGTTTTGTGGCAAAGGACTGAATGACAACATTTTACGAACTCGAGGAGGGCGTCGCATATCCATGAACAATGAGTTTGTAAAGAATGCAATTCTTCTACGTGCTTCAAGGTTTGTTGGTACATCTTCAGCAGATTCTTTCACTGTCAAAAGGAGATGAAGGCGCTGCATCTGAAGATATGTTTTTTTTTTTACACATAATCAGTGTTTGCAAATGGTGAAAGGAATCAAGTCTGCTACTAGTGAAATAATGGTTTCATATCACACAAGATTACCTCCTCTTCCCAGTGAGCCGTAGCAGGAGGCGGGAACATTATAGCTGGTCTCGTCGCAGTACCCACAAAAAGTTGCCTTCCGGAATCTTTTCCAGAGTGTCCAAGGTCTATCAACTCACTGCTTTGTCATTGTAAAAGATAAAAGATCATAGCTGTTTCTCTCAAAATAAACATATGGCCTATGAATTAATCTACGAAAAACATGAGAAGCTTTTCACCCACCGATTTTCATTCACCATCATGTCACGGGTAACAACTTCTAACATGTCCTGCAGCAACAAAACCACGGTATCTCGCTTTGATGGATTACTCTCTTTCTGCAACATGAAAAGACGTTATATTTCTAAATCTTACAGGCAAAGGAGGAGTATGAGTTGCACAACAGTAAATTGAATATCATCTAGTTAATCTTTTATGAATCACTCACCAAGATCTCTACAAGTTCCACGAATTTCCCGCAGAAAGCAGGTAGGCAACCCATTCTGAAATTTGTGAGCAATGTATGTCTTGAAATGTTGCTCTCAATTTCTTTAATGATAAGGCCAATTATCCTGGTACGTTCATCAGATAATTAGACTTCCTTCACTAGATTCTAGAGCAATTTCCAGGTTTTGCAAACAATTGAAGTCTTTTGAATAGAACAAGGAAAAACTTTCAAGTGATAATCAAATAATGCAAAGAGAAAAAGACAAAATACCACATTTTGACTTAGACAGGAAAAGAGAACTGGAGTAGAGACATGGAAAATGTGTTCGACAAGAGAGTAGCGGTAATAATGAAAAAAGAAAATTGTCCTGTAAGACCCCTTAATCTTGAATTAATGAGGATTTATAGACAGCAGAAAAAAGAAACTGAAGAAGGAAGACTATCCTCCTCTGACATTTGAAAATTTTCACCGAGCTCAAAGATCTTCAAATGTTTTCGTGCTATTAGAAGTATCTGGGGATCGACAGATTTTTTCAAGCTGATTACATGACTGAAAAGTTGACATAATAGAACCTTGGAAATGAATCACCGCTAATAATTAAATTACCTGTTCTCAATGTCTCCAACCACCAAAATTTTTAGGACATGTTTGAAAGATTCGTAGCATTCAATTACAGCACATTTCATGTATTCATCTGCAGATATACGTTTCCAGAGGTCAGCATCTTTTGCCCGAAATTGAGCTGCCATATCTAAAGCTATTGGAATCTGCATGGGTAGAGAAAACAATTAATTAAACAATCAACTCATTTGTGCTTAAATTCTGAAAAACAAATATGCAGACCTTGCTGGCAAGCAAAAATGGTGGCCACTGGATTAACTTGAGACCAGGATCTGATGTGTATGGAACGAGCAACAGATCCATCTCCCTGGATCAGATAAAACCACAAATCAGTCTCAGCAGCTACAAGACATAAAAAGTAAATTAGGCGTAAAAATGAGCAATCTAACAGGGTTGCTTTGCCTTTCCTGTCACTAATAAGATCCTCTTCTCGGAAACTACATATCACTTCATTCCATAATTGAGCAAATTTCGCAGCTTCGCTTCTCTTGTTTGCCGTAACCTAAAGAGACGCAATAATAAAAGTTAGCTACTTATCATATAGGTTGCTACTGAGAACAAAGTACTCCAAAACATGGTGTACACCTCGGCAAATTTCTTTGAAAATGAGAATCCTTTCTTCTGTTTCTTATCTGAAGGTACCAAATATGTGTTAAATGAACCGGGTAAGGACTGGAATCTCGACCTTAGCATGCCCAGAGTCCGTATCTGTGAGAAGAACGTAATGTACAATTCATTATCTTAAAATCTAAACCAAAGATGACAGTGGAAACAAATTTCCTATAATGACTTTTTCCCACTACTAATACAAGGGGGAAATCGTACAATTAATAGCCAACATGCCTGGCACTTAACAAAATAGAGAAGTTGCAACTCAGTGATATTTAGAAGATGAGCAGAGTAGCACTCAAAACCAACCATATGGTTCAAGACGCTTTAGTTGTTATCCGTAACATCTTTTAAGATCATGATTGACTTTCTGCTTGTCACAATTAACTAAAACTCCAAAAAGATTTGTGGATTTCTCCGCTGAATTTCTTGCTGAGATTGAGGAAGACTACATGGAGCAAAATTTGTGGATTTCGTATGACGAACTATATGCATGTGAACAGATCCAAAGATTCAACAAGCAGTGTTAATGCAGAAACTATCACTCAACGAAAACTGTGCTTTCGTCCTACAAATCTGCACCGAAAACTGTGATCGAGTAAGAGGAGAAGCGAGGAGGCAACTGCAGCTGTTGATCAATCTTCGGCCACCCACCGCTCGCTGTAGCCGCCTCCGCCTCCGCCACCGCCGACGCTACCGCCTTCATCGTCTATTTCTTCTTGATATCTAACGTCCTTACAAAATTATATCAAATAAAATAACTTTATTTTTAATTTAAAAAGTAATCTTGCCATAAATATATTGATAATATAGATTAGTTAAAATAATATTGATAAAATAGAAATTTTGTTTTAATATGTTTGATTTTATAATTATTAAAAGAACATAATTTATAGATTAAAAGAAATAATTAATATATTAAAAATACAATTAATTGAGATGATGTAAACAAAAAATTAGAAAATACCTGGTCGAATCGCGAGATGAGGTATGTGAGACAGTTTGTCTTCTACGACTTCTTGTTCAAGAACAGTATGACCCATTATAGACAATCTTTGAAGTCTGGTGGTGATGGGTGGCGACAATAAATGGTATGGCAATATCTTCAACTTTGGGCACAAGTGGATAAAGAGTTCTTGAAGTGATGGCATAATTGTAATAGTCTTATTATTAATTCTGTCCATCAACCACTCATCAATATCATCCAACTCTTCCCATTCTCCAAATTCAACAAATGAAAGTTTCTTCAATTTTGGAAATGATGAGAAGGATGCTATGCATCTTTTTCTTTTTCTATTCCCATAAATTCAACACCTACTCTTTTCACTCCCACTAAATATAGTTCTAGCTCTTCAAGGCACAACAACTTCCCCAGTGACGGCAATTCTTCACAATTTCCAAACTCATCAATTATAAGCTTCGTAAGTAGATTTAGCTTCATTATCTAACTCGGGAACGTCTTTCCTCTATAATTGTTTATGCATAATATTTTCAAATTCGACAGTGGCTCTAAAGCTTCAAGTAACTCTTCCTCATCGTCTTGCACATGATCTCCATCAAAACTCAAACTAAGTAAATCTTCCTCATTTTCTCCCACATAACCTTTAATAAAACTCAAAATCAATTCGGTGATGCTTTTTTTCTCCTTAAGTTGTGCTTTTCTAGCCTCTTCTAGCTTTCTCACATTTCTCAACCCTCTTATCTCCAATCTTCCTCTAAGATTATTCAACTTCTCCATTTCGGCAATTGAAAATGATTTACTCTTATTCACGCTTACGATAAACACACTCAACTTTCTGAGATGCCATAGATTTCCTATTCCTTCGGGAAGATATTTTATCATAAGACAATTGTTAATCTCCAAATACATCAAGTTGATTAGTTTTCCAATCCTTTTAGGCAATTTTGCCAACCCCGAACAATCGTTAAGAATTAATGCTTGCAAATTGTAACACTCACACAAAGCCTCTGGCAACTTCTTTAGACTCATATTCCAAGACAAGTCAAGCAACCTGAGATGAACTAATCTATTTATGGAAGATGGAACTTCTTTGATGAAACATTCGCTAAGGTCTAAAGTCCTTAGACAAGTCAAATGATCAAATATACCCTTAAGTTCAACAACAGTCCATAGTCTCTTTATAGATCTGATAGATATGATAGAAATGATCAAACTACGTAATTTGTTGAGACCATATACAGATACAGGAAATGGAGCATTTGTTTCTATCTCCGAATATAAATGACGAGCATTTACATCTAAATGTAAAAAAGTTTCTATTTAGCTGTCTATGACTTAAGACATCTATCATCAAGCACTCATCTTTTGCAATTGTGCGGGCTAAATCACTCACCATATCATGCAACCTATAACATTTATGCCACATATGACCACTATATTTTGTGTCTGAAAATTGGAGTAAAGAACGTGCAACTAAATTTTCGAAATAAGTCACACCAACCATCTTTAAATCTTCTTCTTCTTCTTTTGCTTTTAAAAAACCTTGAGCCATCCACATCATAATTAATCTTCTATCTCCAATCTCAAAATCTTTGGGAAAGATAGCACAATATGAAAAACATTGCTTTAATGGCAATAGCAAATCATAATAACTAAGTTTCAAAGTACCCAAAATACCTTCACCTTCACCCAAGATATCTTCACCTTCCCATTCTTTTTTTTCCAAGACTCTCAACCATTCTTCTTCATATTCCTTAAAGCGTAGGAGACCCCCTATAGTGGTAGCAACAAGAGGCAAACCCTTACACTTATCAGCAATTCTCTTACCAATGTTCTCCAATTTTTGACAATCCCCTTGATCAAGAGCAATTTGACTAATTATTGACCAACATTCCTCCAGAGTCAAAAGTCCTACAATGTATATACTCATAGGATTACATCCCATGACTTCAGCAACTTTTTTCTTACGTGTTGTTATTAGAATTGTACTTCCTAGTGAACCACATGTAAGACATTGCTCCAATTCTTTCCATTTACTGTGACTCTCATTCTAGACATCATCTAAAACAAGTAAGAACTTTTTTTCATTAAGATTTGCGTGTATCTTCTTTAACACCTTATCTAATTCTTTAAAATTTTGTGCAGTGGAAGAATCATTTAGAGATTCAAGAATTGCCTTTGCAATACGCATTTCTTCGAAAGGATCTGAAACACATATCCATATCTTCTTCTCAAAATGAGTGTTGATCTCGCCATCATTATAAATTAATTTAGCTAAAGTTGTCTTGCCGATTCCCCCCACGAGGGAGATGACATGGGGCTTTGATTCGGAATTAATTATCATGCTTTTGACTTGTTCTTTTTCTTCATCTCTACCTTTTACCTTTTGTGTATCAACGAAAGAAGAAGTCACGGCTCTCTCGATACGCTTATCAGATATGTTGGTTAAATTAAGTCCAAACCGATCTTTAGCAGCTGCAATGTCATCTAGTGTTTGACAGATTTCTTTTATTCTGCCACCGACAACATGACGAAGACGAACATCGCCCATAGTAAAGCAGTTGCAGGAAAAAATAGAGAGTACCTTGTGCTTGAGATGATTTTGGTCGGAACCGGAAGAGTGGTGTGGATGTTGGAGCTGTGATGCCTGAATCCAAGTCTTCCACTCATCTAACGCATCGTCCATGTCATTGGAAACAGCTTTGAGATTGAACAGCCACTTCTTGACAGAAGCGTCCTTTAGTTGTTTTTGCTCTGCATCATCTAGGAAAGCCTGAATGAACTCGAAATTCCTCACCAGTTTCTTAACTTCATTGTTAACTCCAGTCACCAACTTCACCTCTTCTTTTATGGAACTAAGGAGCATGGAGGTTAGGTTCTCCACCACAACGGAAATAATAGCATCAACCATTTTCAGGGATCAAAGTAAGCAAAAGGATTAGAGAATTTGATGGAACTAGTTATAACTTGACAATGGTAGTGAATAAAGGAGGTAGACATGGGTAATTAAGTATTTATAGAGTGGTGAGGATGTTTGATTTTATTATTTTCTCTGCAACTTTGCGTGTGGTTAAGCGAAAAGAATTAAACTTTGCTTCTTGTTGAAAGCGAATTGGATGCTTCCAATTCTTTTTAAGTGATGAAAGAAATCGATAAAGGAGTCTTCAACTGAAGGTTCTGCAGTGGCCCGCCTAAGAGCTCCAATGTCTGATTTCTCTGCAACTTTGCGTGTGGTCAGGCGAAAAGAATTAAACTTTGCTTCTTGTAGAAAGCGAATTGGATGCTTCCGAGTCCGATCCTTTTTAAGTGATGAAGGAAATGGATAAACAACTTTCATTTTATTCTCTCGCTCGCAACTTTCATTCAACACATTGCGTGTAGTTAAGAGAAAGGGATAGTTGATAGCATTAGGAATTAAACTTTGCTCTTCTTCTTTTCTTTTTACGTTCTCTCGCAGCTTTCATCGAACACTTTTGCTTCTTGTTGACAGCGAATTGGATGCTTCCGTGAGTATGGATATTCATCGAACACTTTGCTTATTGTTGAACGAAATGGTAAACAGAAATGAATGCTTCTGTTACTCAGAAGAATCTTTGAATTACAAGAAATCAGCTATGATGATAGAGATGATAAAAGCAAAGAAAAAAGGAAAGTGAACGAGTAAGAGGAGAAGCGAGAAGGCAACTACAGCTGTTGATCAATCTTCGACCACCCACCGCTTGCCGTCGCCGTCGCCGTCGCCGTCGCCGTCGCCGCCTCCGCCACGGACACCGCCACCGCCTTCATCGTCTCTTATTGAAGGTCTTTGTTGTTTCTGTTTTCACAACACCTTGCTTCACTGGAATTTCAGTGTCGTCATCTTAGTCAACAAAAACAAGATACAATCTTTTTGTACAAACAAGATGCAGTCCTTTGTTCCAACAGAAACAAAGTAGAAAACCGAATTATAGAGGTTGCGATTGTCTGTGTATATATTAATCTTCAAGACCTTGCAACCGACCTAGTGACCAATGATATTTAACTATTCTGCTATAAGATTTGGTCTTTGTCCCTTTTGCGGTGGTGGATGGGAAGGTTTCTTAAGAATATATTAATACTTGAGCTTCATATTTTAAAAGAATCGCTAGAAAGAATTTAGAATTTAATTTTGAGTTATTGGTTATTTATTAAGAATTAATACAATTTGAAAATTTGCTCACTTCTATTTCTTTTATAATTTGAATGTTTACTATTTGTGATATTATTTAGTTTTTACACAATTTATTCTATTATATCTAAATTAATGTTGAGACTTAAAATTTTAAATAATATGTTATTTTAAATAAAAACTAATATAACATAACAGAAGATTTATATAATAATTAAAATTTTAAAATATGGAAAATGAAATAGAAAAGCATCAAATTATAGAAGTTTCAAAGATCTAATCCTTCAAAGCATGTTAAGTATAATTTTTTATATCTAACGTAAACAAATGAAAAATATTGACTAATGAATTTACAATTATAAGAAATAATTTTAGAGATAATATATGCTATGGTTTTTTTAAAGATGACAGTTAATTATAAATCTGATTCAACTTAGTTGATTGAGTTCTAAATAACTTAAATATATTTTTACTTTTCAAGTTTTAAATAAAAGTTGAATCTCACTTAAAAATTAAAAATTATATAAAAATAATGTTGTTTTAAACAAAACAAAACAATATTATTTTTATTTTCAATTTAAAAAACTCAACTAAATTAGGTGTTTCGAACTCAATCGAGCATTGTAATGGCTCCTTGTCAAGTCTAATACTTTCAATTCAATAGCCATCTATTCTCTACTTAGGAATTTCAATTAGACACTAATACTATTTCTGTTACAATATAGGAAATGAAACGAGGGCTTCAAAATTTCTATTAGTTGCACTGATCACTTCATAACATAAAAGTAGCACCAACCCTTGTTGGGAAAGACACAGGGCATAGAAAATCCATTGTTCAATAAAAACTGAAAATTATATGAAATTAATAATGTCGTTTTGAATAAATCAATTTTATTTTTATTTTTATTTTTAATTTACAAAATTCAACCAAATTAGGAACCTGGCCAAATTTCCTCAAACTTCCTCTAAGATTTTTCAACTTCTCCTATTCAACAACACAAGATGTTCCAGTCATTTTGAGACGCCAGAAGTTTCCTATTCTTTTGGGAAGATATTTTATTTCGTAACATTTTCTAATATCCAAATTTGATTAGTTTTTCAATCTCTCGAGACAATTTTACCAAATTCTTACACTCATAAAAAATTAATATTTGTAAATTGTAATAATCACACAATGTCTCTAGTAACTTCTTTAGATACATGTTATAAAACAAGTCAAGCCACCGAGATAAACCAATCTATTTATTGAGAATGAAACTTCTTCAATATCACAATCCCTAAGGTCTATAGCCCTTATAAATTTTAAACGATTAAATATATCGTATAACAATTTATACCCAAAGAATTGAATGGTCAAATTGCGTAATTTGGTAAGAATATAAATATTTTTTAAAAATTGGAACATCTTTTTCTATCACCAAAATTAAATGACAAACATTTGCTTTTTCATGTAAAGAGTTTTCATCTAACTCAGTACCATTTAAGACCTCTAACATCAAGCGCTCATCTTTTGTAAATTTTTTGGCTAAATCACTCACCATGTCATGCAATATACAATATTCATCGTCACTGCCATCCAAAAGGCCATCGCATGTAATTTGGAGCAAAGAATGAGCAATTACATTCTCAAAATAAGTCTCACCTAAGTCCTAATCTTCTTTTTTCCTTAAATAACTTTGAGTCATTCACATTCTAATCAATCTTCTCTTTGATATCCTAAAATTAATCTTTAAGAAAGATAGCACTATATTAAAAACATTGCTTTAATGACAATGACAAATCATAATAACTAAGTTTTAAAGGACCCAAGATATCTTGACGATCTCATCCCTCATTTACTATATTTCAACTATTCTTTTTCAAATTTCTTAAAGCTTAGGAGTCCTGCTATAGTAATAGCAGCAAGGGTCAAACCTTTACACTTACCCCCATTTCTCCTACCAATGCTGTCCAACATCTGACGATCATCTTGAACATGTGCAATTTGACTAATTATTGACCAACATTACTCACAAGTCAAAATTTATACCATCATCACTTCACTCCATGACTTTTGCAACTTGTTCTTTACGTGTAGTTTATCAAAATTGTACTTTCTAGTAAACCACAAGTAAGAGATTGTTTCAATTCTTTCCAATTAGTGGGATTCTCATTCCAAACATCATCAAGAACAAGCAAATATTTCTTTCATGGTGAATCACACGAATCTTTGCTAACACGTTTTTTAATTCCTTCAAATCATGTATAGAGGAACCAGATTCGAGAATTGCTTTAGCAATATGCATTTCATCAAAAGGTTCTAAAATGCACACCCATACATTTCGAAGGTTTTTGATGAGATGCATACTACTAAAGAATCTTGCGAATACTTATGAGATCAAAACATAAAATTTATTACCTTTCACCATGTCCAGGTCTGGATTTAGTAGTGAATCCTTTATGGTTCGTACCATTATACCTACTTTGATCATTGATTGAATAAGTGAAAAATAGAGTATTTAGAGAATAAAGGGGAATTAGTACACAATCCTCCTACATTACATTGTTTGTTATTATTCTGATTCCCAAACTTCCATGTGAAGAGAAAGCTTGTAAAGTAGAAACCTTTCTCATACACTCCAAGAACTAGGTTTGGGTAATAACTAAACTCTAAATCTAGGGATTTGGGTAAATACATGAGAGTGAGAAGCTAATCCAATGGAAGTCAGGCAAGAAGGAATTGAACATAACAAGATCGTTCGGTGACATGAGACTAAGGGAGTCTTTACTTTTATACTATATTTGTGTCCTAAATAAGCCAAAATCTTATTACTACAATCCATAACCAAATATAACTAATACACATGGAAGAGGAAAAGGAGTTCTACAAACTCTGAGTCTTTTTCTTCTTCTGGTACTTGGGAAATTGGGAAACAGTCATTATTGTGTTAGTTATCCTATATTGAAAAGAAGAGTGGGAGGGGGGTGGTTCATCAACTATAAATAAACCCACTCCCCCCCTCCATTTAATCCATCCAAAACCAAAACAAATTTATTAACTCTTAGTAAGAGTGGTAAATTTTGGTGAGAAAATTTTTGAGGTGTATTGGGGTAAGGGTTGAGAGTGTGTGAAAACACTAGTGAGTTGAGTGTTTAGTGTAAACACTTGTAAGTGTTGTTTTTCTCCCTAATAAAAAGGGTGTGTAGTAGCCCCAGAGACGTAGGCATAATTTGGCTGAACTTCGTTATCAAATTTTGTGTTGTTTTACTAGCGTTTTTCGTTGCTTGGAAATAGTTTAATTTCTTAACAATTGGTATCAGAGCCTGGGAAAAGTGAGTATGCTCTGTAGTCTCCACAGTAGTGGATCTTCTACATTAGAAAACTTTCCTTGGAGGTGTTGAAGCTTGAAGTTAGTATGCTTTGCAGTTGCCACAAGAGTGGATCCTCTGCATAAGAAAACTTGCCTCAGGTTATGATAAATACACCGTGTACGTAACTTCTGTCTAGGAGGCCGAATTTTAAGTGGGATAGTTTGTGACCCCTCTGCCCTTTCCTGGGATTTTACGTAGAATGGTAATACTGTCTAAGGAGTCTGTTTGACGGTCTTTCCTGGGTATTACCAAATCGGTTCACTTCACTAGTTGTCTATCTCAGAAGAAACTAGAAGTCAGTGGGAGTAATGGCGCCAGATGATATGCTCAACAAAATCGATAAGTTCGATGATACGGATTTCGAATACTGGAAGATGCATATAGAGGATTATTTGTATCAGAAGAACCAGTTTCTACCGCTCTTTGGAAA
>JANZLF010000220.1:35479383-35489549 GCA_026546835.1 Erythroxylum foetidum | reverse complement strand
AAATCTTTTATAAAAAAATTATTATTTTAAGTTTTGCCCCCATAAAAAAAATAAAATTTTACTCCTATTAAAATTTTGTCCCATTAAAAATAAAATTTTGTCCTTACAAAAATTTTACCCCCGCTCAAAAAAATTTATGGATCCACCCCTGCGTATAAGTCAAATGAGGATCAAAGGAGGACATATATGAACATTCTCATATTTTCCAAATCAAGATCTCATTCAGCAGACATTGCCTAGGCGAAATTTAAGGGAGTTCCATCAATATTTGAGTTGAAAATATCTGCACTATTCAATTTTCCAGTGTAACAAATGCTTACTTGAAGTTAATTCAGCCAACGAACATTAGATGGTAATTGTCAAGACGAATTCTAAACATGGAAGCTAATCAATACTTCAATATAAAGGCCATTGGAGACAATTTTGAGACAACTTCATCCATGACCAAGAACTGCTATCGTAGGGCGATTGTAGATGGTAATGAAAGAGGGGATAACGATTGTAGATGATGATGAAAGAGGGAACATATCGGTGAAAAATTAGGAATTTTGTATTAAGGATTTTAATTCTGTTGACTAAATTTGGAGTTAATTTTAACTCTACCACAGATACAGATTATAATTAATTTACTTAATAAGTTATGTGGTTAATTTAATTATTAGGTTAATAAAAGTTAGGATTAACTTATCTGTTAATTAGTTAAGTTAATTATTAAAACACAAAAGTATAACTAACTTTCCGATACTTTTAATTTTTATTTGATTTATATAAAATAAATTATTAACATGTAAGAATATAATAGTTGAGTAAAATTTATTAAATTTTATAAACCATTAACCATTACAGTTTCTATTAAAATTATATAGAACAAGATATCAAATTAAAAACGGCAATTATTTGGCTAATATACAAATGAAACGACAACGCATTAAGTCCATTTCTCAATTTCTCAAGTCTCAGTTCTCTCGGACTTCTTGTTTTGCTAATTCACCCTTCACTCACGCAACCTCCGTCCACCGGCCGGCGGAAACCAAAATCTAGTCGAAGACTTGAATTACTAAGGTAATTTAACCTTTATATCTGTATTCTCATATTTCGGAGTTGTTTATTTTGGGAAGAAATTCCCAACTTTGTTCTTTTTGGGGGGTTTGTTTAATAGATGCTATTGAAAACGAGAACTGATTGGTTTGTAGCTTCAGGCTGTTGTGATGTGGGGTTAGACGTTAAACTTGTCTACTTTAAAAACACCAAAATTGTATCTTTTTTGTTAATTTTTGCTGCTTTTGATTTTTATTGCTTTAATTTTGGCAGGAGGGTATTGGTGATTGGACCAGTTGAATTGCTTGTCTGCGAAATGCATCCTCCATTGACATTGCACAGGCACCCTATGTGTGCTGAGGTGAGTCCTTTTTTCCGATCCTGTCGATTTGGTTCGGGTTTGGTTGTTCCAACCGTTCTCGTATTGTATTAAAAAACTGGGCTAAATCTGTGTCAGATAATAGAGCAGTTTCAGAAATGTCATTTGGACCATCCAATTGGGAAGTTCTTTGGAAAGTGCACTGAACTGAAAGTGAAGCTAGATCGATGTTTTCGGGAGGAAGTGAGTCCCTGTCTTGTTTATTGTTTCTGGTTGGTTAGAGTTTACTCATGTTTAGATTTTCTTTATCGTGGTGTTTGTTCCCTCAGAAAGCTGTCAAGAGAAAGGCTAATTTTGAACAGAGTAAGAAATTGAAAGAGAGGCTTCAAGCTTTAAGGAAGGAAGCTGCTGAGAATGCCCAGTAGGGGGAGGAGCATCTTTAATTATGTTTCTTTTAATTAATGGAGTTATTGTTTGGCGCATTGACTGAATTCAGCAGTTCAGCGCCATTTATAGCTGATACTTCATAACCATTGAGCGGCAGTGATAGGGAAAGCTTTTTAGGGAAATACCAAGTAAGATATGTTGCATATATGTTATGACTTTTGTTTATTCTTGTCTGGCATTTTGTTTGTTCATCTTCATGTGACTTGAACTCAAGATTGACAAGATTAGCTCTTTCAAAAAGTCCAATGGTATTGAATTTCTTTGAAGTTGGAGTGGACTTCTATCACCTTCTCTCAATGTTTTGACTTCAAACTTTTGGTAATTCAGTTGATTACATTAATATTAAAAATTTTTACAACATAATACAAGCCTCCCTCGTACTCAATGAAGGTTAAAAATACAGGTCAAAGAAGGACTAAAGATTCCAAGAAGTCTTGAATAGTGAGTGCATGTTCTTTGCAATATAAAATTCTTAAATATCTTAGAGATTTGCCGCAAAAGGTCAAAAGCAATATTAACTAGGCCTTTGAATATACTATTGTTCTTCTTGATCTAAGTCAAGTAGATTAGGCAGTTGAAAAAGAATATCAAGGAATCAAGGAATCGCATAGCTATACAAGTTTTTCTGAAGATGATGGAAAGTGGGTTTGAACCAGATGAAGTTACGTTAGCCAGTGTTGTTAGTGGTTGTGCAAGTTTGGCAGCATTTAAGGAAGGTTTGCAAATTCATGGTCGAGCGATGAAGTGTGACAGACTCAGGGATGATCTTATCTTGGGTGATGCATTGGATATGTATGCAAAATGTGGAAGAGTTAGTGAAGCTAGATGTGTTTTTGATAGGATGCCAATGAGAAATGTTGTGTCTGAGACCTCACTGGTGAGTGGCTATGCAAAGGCAGCAAGTGTGAAAGCTGCCAGGTCCATGTTTACGAAGATGATGGAGAGGAATGTGGTCTCCTGGAATGCCTCATTGCAGGATATACACAAAATGGGGAGAATGAAGAGGCATTGGGACCATTCCGGATCCTAAAGAGGGAATCTTTTTACCCAACACACTACACTTTGGGCAACTTATTAAATGCCTGCGCAAATCTTGCTGACCTGCAGCTTGGTAGGTAGGCACATTCTCATGTTGTGAAGCACCGATTTCGTTTTCAATGTGGTGAAGAGTCGCAGCATGTATTTGTAGGAAATTCGCTCATTGACATGTATATGAAATGTGGATCAGCTGAGGATTGGTATTGGGTTTTTGAGAAAATGATAGAAAAGGATTAGGTTTCATGGAATGGGAAGATTGTGGGGTATGCCCAAAATGGTTATGGGATTGAAGCCCTTGGGTTGTTCAAGAAAATGTTGGAGTCTGGAGAGAGACCAGACCATGTTACGATGATTGGAGTTCTATGTGCTTGTAGTCATGCGGAGTTTGTGGAAGCAGGAAGATACTACTTTTCATCAATGACTGAAGACTATGGTGTTGTGCCATTAAACGACCATTATACCTGTATGGTGGATTTTCTTGGACGAGCTGGTTGCCTGATTGAAGCAAAGAATTTTATAGAGGAAATGCTATGCAACCTGACGCTGTTGTTTGGTGGTCTCTGCTTGGTGCTTGTAGAGCTTATGGAGACATACCTTAGGGAAGTATGAGGCAGAAAACTTTCTACAAATCAACCCAACAAATTCTGGACCATACGTTCTCTATAATATGTATGCAGATCTTGGCAGATGGGAAGATGTTGTAAGAATTAGAAAATTTTTGACGACTTGTGGAGTAGTTAAGCAGCCCGGCAGCAGCTGGATTGAGATACAGGCTAACATGCATGAGATAAAAAGACTCCCTCAGATCAGGGAGATGTATTTACTATTGAAATGCTCACAAAGCAGATGAAGCGAGTTGGTTATATCCCTGATCAAGTGATCACGAGGAGTACGAGGGACATAATGGAACGAAGGAAAATCAAGTTTGGAAAATGAAATGTCAGAAGTTGCTCTGATGTGATTTCCTTTGAACTTGTATCAGAATCTTTGGTTTTGGTACTTGGTCTCATGGGATACATTTCCAATTATATTCTTGAAAGTTATTTTGTCATTGTAAGGCCTCATACTTATAACAGGCTGCCAAGGTTAGACCACTATTATACAAAGTGGATACGGTGGAATTTGATTTGCCTTCAGAGCAAGAGCCCCCTATGGAATGTGATGTGATACGTGCTGAAAACACATCTCTATGTAGCCAATTACAGAACAAAATTTTTAAGGTTCAATGTTGTAGGAATCACCTGGACTATAATTCCCTGAATCCTCCCATCTTATATTGAGCCTCCTGCATTCAGCTCTATGTAATGCAGGTATTTTTCGAACTTGGCTGTCATCTCCTTGTGATGTCATTCTCTTAATCGCCTCTATAAGAATGAAATTTTGCTATCAGACATTATTGCTTCCAGTGGAGCTGATTAAATTGCAAAGAGAAAGTCTAGCATTTTGCCCTCTGTGTGGTGAGTTAAACTTCCAATTATGGTTGTGCTAATTTGCAGATCTCTTTTTGTCAGTAAGCAGATGAATTGCAAGTATCCAGAACAAATTGCGAAGGAGAAAATGCAGTTGGTATCTTTGCATAAGCTGTGAAGGCTTGGACAACATATGAAAATGCAAGCAACCACAAGAACAAGAAAAAGAACAAAGAGGGACAGGCAGTCTTGGAACTGTTGAAGAACAAAGAGGGACAGGCATCTTGGAACTGTTGAACTATGTTTCAAATTCATAGCTGCTTCTACCATTCTTGAGAAAGACCAGGATATGGAGGAAACCTCGAAACACGTGATTTGCGGACTATTGTGTGCATCCCAAAAGTATGCTTGCATGAGGGAGTTGGAGAATCGTCCAAGGCCTTCTCAAACTCAGGTTAAAACTTCATCTCACTGCCACTTGGATCACAGAACTTGCTGCAATGAGTTTTTCGTTGCATCCCAGGAATCAAATTCGGCTACTTTCTGAAAATAATGATTGCCCCAATGTCCCTTATACCACCATGATGGTGGTGGCTCTGACTACCACTCAAAGCGTGGCTTCTGAAGTGGGGTGAGTTATAATTGATGTTAGGTCTTAGATATCGGTGTACAAAGCAACTAATTTATGGCTAGGTTATATGAACCAAGGTGTCATTTTCTATGCATGGTTGTACAGGACACACACATACGCATAAAAAGCCATTGCTGTCTTTAGTTTATCCTTATCACATTGCTGTCTTTAGTTTATCCTTATCAACATGTCTATTTCTGAAGATTTTAGTTTTACCACCAGAAAAGTGGTTCATCTCCTTTGGATAATAAAAATAGTCTCATCTTGTTTCATATTAAAATATCAAAGTCCTTTTCCACCACTAAATCATAATTCATTATCATTAAAACGTATTTGTTTGGAAAGAAACCAAAAAAGGAGGAGAAGAAGAAGAAGAAGAAGAAGTAGAAAAGTTAGATGCTAATTTGTGATATGATTGATTGATGCATTGTGTACAGACATGTTAGGACCAACCCAAGAAAGGTGAAATATGTCCAAAAACTACAGCATCTCAAGCATGATCATGTCCACACTATTCATTGATGTGGGTCCTATGATGTCTTACTTAATTAGTAGGTAATTAAAGGAGTTAATCAAAATTATGATAAAGACACTGATGAGGATGTCACATTTGTTGTCCTAATCATTGGAGATAATTACGAAATTCCTCATTATTAGTGTCCTTCTTAGCAAATTAATGATTTGACTCTAAAACCATTTAGGTTTTGGCTTCTGATCTAAAATTCCTATTTTTAGTAGAAAATATCGGTAATTTTTAATATTTTTAATATTTTAAATATTTTAAAATATTTTATAAAAATAAAATTTGCTTATTTAGTAGTAGTAACCGCTAATAAATAATTAGTCCTTTTTAGTAAATGAGAGGAGAAATTAAGATTAAAGTATTGTCACCTAGCAATTTTTGTAACTTTACATGTTTTTACATATATGTGTTCCCATGAAATTGTAAACATTTTAATGTAAATTGTATTAAAAAAATAAAAGTTCTTGTTTTATATTCTTAAAGATATTGTGAAAAGTTTAAAAATTATCTTATTTAAATGAATTTTGTTAAATAAATTTTTTTCTCATGAAATTGTCTAAATAAAATATAATTTTAATTTTAGTGATTCTTGCATTATAAAAACATTGAATTATATCTTAATCAATAATTAAAAAATTCAACTGGTTCAATCGATTTAACTGTAAAAATTTTGAACTGTTTAACTTTCCAATTGGGTTTTCAACTTTTTGATTCGAATTTACTGCAATAACTCATATTGTTAAAAACTGATAACTTTTTTAATTAATCGGTCAATTTTTATTAATTAATAAATTCTTATAAATTAAAACAAATCAATTAATTTTTATTTAATAATCTCTTTTTTAATTAAAATTAAAATTTTTCAATTAATATAGACAATCTCTTTCAACTATATTTTAAATTTATTCAATCTTTGATCAATTTTATGACGGTTTAATTGCAGCTGAATCTTTAAAGCTTTAAGCATTTTATCTTATCGGTTTAATTTTCAGTCCAATTTTTTAAACACTAATAAAAATTTACTTAAGGTGGCACAAAACAAAACACTATTTTACGTGGACATTAAAGAAACTTGGTTTGCCTGTTTCCTCTATTTTTGTACCTTCTTCAAAAACAACTTACCAACGTTATGAGCCTGATTTTGATAATTAATTAACTTCATATCTAATAATTACCATCATTAAATTAACTGATGAGATGAGATGACACTGAATCCAATTTAACCCTATATGTAAGATTTCAAGTTTGCATCGTAAAGCATTTGATATATTACCATGCAATTATCCATGCAACTAAACACATTAATCATGCAATGACAGCATATTAAACCAATTTAATATTTTTCTTCATTGGATTATAATAACTTACCAAATTTGATTTGAACTAAACTTAATCGGACGCCTAATCTATAGATAACATAAGGTATTGTAATATAAATGCTAATTTTTTATTCAATCACACACGTTTTAATTACATGAGTTTGTTTCCTCTCTTAGTCCTACATTCCAAATTGAGAGATCGAACAACGAGGAGTAGAACATTTTTGACTTCAAGATTTGCGGACTTACTAAATACATAAAAACAACTTCGACGAAGCAGCGATTATGAATATCTTATAAAAAAAAGTAACAAAAACAAGCTAAGATTTGATAGCGACTTTATGAAGATCACATTCTAAAGTTAACGTCAAACTCAAACCTTATCCTTCTAAACAATGTTCTTCATATCTTCTGATTTAGGTTATGGTGTTATATACAAAGTTAAAATAGCTAAGATAAAAAAATGTAGAGTTTGAAATGTTTAATTAATACTAGACGTTTACATTATTAAAGATTGAACAAAATTAAAAGTTTTAAAATATGATTAAAAGTGAATATCATTATTTATTAAAAAAATTAAAATTTAATTAAAAATTTAATTAATAATAAATTATTAATTTATAAAATTAATCAATTTTTAATAACAAAAATTGTTAAGGTAAATCGGGACTTAAAATTAAAAATTAAACTTAAAAGTTAAAATTTTTAAAATTTTATGATTAAATTGATTGAATCGGTTAAAATTTTAATCAGAAATTATATATATTATTTTAATATGGATAAAATTATACTTATATAGCCAATAATTCAAGCTCAATTTTAGTCCAAATTATAATCAAAATGATGTTATTTTAGTTAATTATATTAAAATAAAATTTCATAATTTAATTATATAATCCGATTATAAATTAAATTTAATTCAAAATTTTATTAATTCAATTTAATCTAATAATTTTAGATCAGACGTAATTGAATTGTTATTATTATTTTAAATTAAAGCTATTTTATTTTATTAATTTTATAAAATAAAGACAAATTAAAATTTGCAAAACAACAATTTGAATTTATTACTTTTTATTATTAATTTGTTTAATAATTTATTTAGAATATGTAATTTATATTAATACGTATCCTCGTTACTTTATTTATATAATTCCATATACATGAAAATATATTTATATACACAATAAGATAAAGGGTTTGAGTGCCATGAACCAACCTATACGTTTCTATTATTGGACTGTCACATCAAAATTTCAATTTCATGGTAATAATAATATAAGATCGATGGGACTAATGGATATTTGAATACGATAATTATTTGTTTTATTAGTTATTTAGTTGTTAAAATTAATGGAGTCTGGCTTTCCTAGGAACATATTTATTGGTTCCGAATTGTTGGAATAAATCATAGCCATTGATTATAATAAGTCGGATGAATAGAATCTTAAAGACATAACGGGATATGGGACAAGATTCTCTATCCAATATTACCCTGTTTTATTCTGTCTCATGAAATCTCAATCATTTATTTTACGAGATCTACGTGGGGTCTATGTGAGACCTACACAAGATTTACATAAATAAACGGCTGAGATTCATTGGACACAATAAGACACCATAATATTAAACAGGAGATCTGGACTCAACGGGACATAGCAATTTGGGAGTAGCAAATCTGCTCCTGACTTTCATGCCTTTTATTTGATTAGACAATTAGGTTTTTTTTTTCCTTTTCTTTAAGCAAGAATTAATAAATTTACCAATAGTTATTTTATCTTTTGATACATGAATTATTTTAATAATTATTACTATACCAACAATAATAAATTAATAAAATTCCCTCTAAATGCGGGATGCGAGAGGTGTAATTTATAAAGCCTTACTCTTAACTAATAGATTAATAATAATTGCTATTAATGTGAAATAAAAAATTGCCAAATTATGTGGATTCTTAAATGTGCTTAAAATACTTTTTTGTGCACTTAGTTTAAGAAATTTTGTTTAATCAACCAAAATTAGGAATAATAATTGCATTGAATGAATCTAAGCAAATGCAAAACTAAACTCACAAATTAAAGCAACATTTAGCATAATCACAAAAGAAAATTCATTTATGGCTTGATTATAATTTAAAATGTTTATGTTATAAAGATAATCTCTTTATTTTTTAATACGACACGAATGTGTATTATTCAATATTTTAAAAATTGGATCAAAAGTTAAACAAGCAAAATAAGAAATTTAAGATTTAGCAGGTTCAACCGATATTAGATCATTACTAAAATTACATAATTTAAAATATAATTGAAAGAGATTCTACTTACCTATCAAAGAATTTGAAACTTAATTAAAAAAATTGTTAAATAAAAATTATTTATTTATTTTAATTTATAAAAGTTATTAATTTATGAAATTCATCATTAATTAATAAAGTGATTAGTTTTTAATAATAAGAGTTATTCAAATAAATCGAACAAAAAAATTAAACAATTAAAGTTTTTGCGGTTGAGTTTTTTAATCATCTATATTATTTGGTCCCGCGGTAAAATATAAAGAGAAAATAAAATATACTATAAAATTTACATACATATTAAAATAATAAAATACAAATACATATACAAATAGTCATAATTAAATACTAACTAATCTAATTTGAATCAAATACAATTATAAACTTTCTTGACGAATACTTGCTTTATTTAAACTCAAGTCCGAAATAGCATCATTACTATAATTACCAAATTTTAATGGTAATTATAATATACGATTTATTAAATATTAATTATCGTATGAACTTAATTAATTCTCCCTTATTTTCATATGTTTTTTAATTAAAAAAAGTCCACTTAGTCGACGCATATGAAAGTGACGTGTATCTGTATAAATGACGTCGTAATGATTTACACGCCTAATGACGTACATTAGTCTCCACTCAAGCAACCGTATATTCTTCTACACACAATCACCTCACTTTTGAGTATAAATAAAATGCATAATCAAATAGATTAATATAAATATACCAAATAAATAATTACTGCACTTCAATAATATAATAATTGCTTTTTTCAGGTGGACCACTCTCCAAATCGCTCTCATGTCTGAGAGTGAGAGGTTAGTTACGGGTTCACTAAGTATGCATTGTAATTGGCTCAAAATATTTATTAAATTAGTTAATTTATTATTTAATTTTGAGTTTTTAATGTGTTAATGATAACAATAAATCAAATTAAATGCACTTTTTTATTTAATTATACCTCAATTTGATGATCAATTGAGTTTAAATCAAATAGTTAAAATAATATTGTTTGATAAGATTTACCTAAACAATATCATTTTATTTAAATGACTTATAATATATATTAATAAAGTTAACTATTCGTTTAAGTTTGAATCATCAATTCACAAATAATGTATAAACAATCTTTTTATTACTAGGTAA
>JANZLF010000220.1:35459357-35471964 GCA_026546835.1 Erythroxylum foetidum | reverse complement strand
TTTGATTTGTATGTCTTAAAAAAACTATAAAATTGGAATAATAAAAATCATAATGTCTAGTGCAAAGACAAGTAGAATTTATAAAAATTATAATGTCTATAAAATTCGATTAATTAGGAATTTTTTGTTAGGTTTTGTTGTATCTAATTTATTTATTTCTTTCAGTTAAGTGATTTCTTAGTATTTACGTTTCTTTTAATAACGATGATAAGATGCAAACAATGATATATGTACCAATTAATATTGCTATTTGAAAAAAAATATTGCTATTTGAAAACGGATCGGATATGAGTATCCATCGGTTCGGGTTTTGACTAGACCCATATCTAAATCCATATCCACAACCATTTTTTAACATCCATTTACAATCTATTTAAAATCCATTTTTTAGCATCTATATTCATTTTTTAGAGTCGGATAGTACGGATATGAATCGGGTTAAAAACCCATTGCCATGCCTAACAGACCCGAACGTAGAACGGAGACAAAGGTCTTGCAATACTCTTTAAGACAAGCTCATTGACCATGTCACAGACAGAACGGCGAGGGAACTTGTGACAGGAACAGTGCTTCCATCACATGCCAAGTCAGCGTTTCTAGAAAGGAAGTTGACTTGATCAAAGTCTGGAAACCAAAACGCGACGCTAGTTTGAGGTTTTCAAGTCTTTTCTTAACATGAGGAAACAACACGTGTGACCAAATCAAACTAGCAGCTGCGTGAATCAACTTATTAAATGGCTTCAACCAAGTCAGTAAATGCACTATACGTAGTATTAAATGTTCTTTTTGTTGAACTAATTATGGACGGCAGGGTCGAACTGACCTTTCGAGAAACTTGAGTCTAACTTAAAATTTAATATATTAAAACTAGAAATGTCAATTTTAGTAATAAATATTGTTAATTTTATGTAAAGATGATAAGTTACAGCAAATATTAATCCTATCTAGTACGGTCCAAGTTAATAGACTAATCTAATTTAAATAAGTTAGTGCTTATTTTGGACTTAATTAATTATGATAAATTAGTTAAATATGAACTATTTCAATTTCGGATCAATGAGTTAAACTAAATTTAATGGGATTCAAAATTTTATATTCAATCAAATTTAGTTTCAATTTTAAAGTTTAAGTTCGATCTTGACTTGATCCATGGTAAGTTTTCACATTTGAGACTGTAATTACACACTATCATTTTCTGTTCTTTTCTGTGTTGTAAGTTGATATATTTGGTATTCGAAATTTCTTCCTATGTAGAAGAAAAGTGTGTGTTTGAATTGAAGTTGAAAATTTAAATGAGCGTAGTAGTTTCACAAAATCTTCGATTTATCATTGTCGTTTTTAGCATAATCAAAAACTAAAAAAAATAAATGCACAAATATAAATCACCACTAAAATTTGGTAACGCAATTTGGCACATCTTATCTACGTTTGCGGGACTCTTACTTAGTTTAATTTTTTCACTAACGACAATAGTTTTATACAAGGTTTTACTAAACAAAAACTACTCAACCCTTAACACCATCCCATATTTTTTAACGAAAGAACAATAAATAAATAATTCAAGCGATTAAACAAAATTTAACTTGAATGAGAACACTTGAAAAAGAACAAATAACAACTATCCAATATTTTCAGCTCTTCTGAAGATTAATCTGACAATTGTTCACTAGTGACACTAGCTAATTCACATAAAAATAAATAATTCAAGCGATTAAACAAAATTTAATTTGAATGAGAATACTTGAAAAAGAAACAAATAACAACTATCCAATATTTTCTGCTCTTCTGAAGATTAATCTGACAATTGTTCACTAGTGACACTAGCCGATTCATATAAACATTAACACAAAGGCACAGCTGCATCGTTAACACATTCACCAATCAAAGTATACGCAGCCCACAAGAAAATCATTGACAATCGTTGAAATGGAGTTGTTCACGCACACTACATGCAGCTAAGAAGTCACGCACCCAGGGAGTCACACATACCCAATTTGTCACTACCTTGCAATATTCTGCTCTCTACTACAACGTGATCTACACATTCACGCGAGACCTTATGCAACAATCTCACAATTTTTTCAATCAACAAACGTGATCCAAATACACTTCTATTAAAGATAAGACTTCTTTGTCACTTCAACCTTTATCTAAAAATTCAATTCAAATAAGAAGTATTGCTTGGTTACACCTCATCTTAATTTGAATTTTTAATCATTATCTTGAAGATCCAAAAATAAAAAAAAGCTAAAATTAAATAATGAGATATGTAATAAATATCTTAACAATCTTCCCCTTTTTGATATTTTTGTCACAAATAAGAAAATTCTCTTAAATAACATAATTGGACATATAAATATTGAAGTCACAATACTCTCCCTTAATCTAACATCAAGTTTCAAATAACATCCATCAAATTCTTCAAGTTCAAGAAACATCCAAAGAAACAATAATAAACAATTATCCAATCATCCAAATTTCTCTCCTTAAGATAAAATTATGCCAAAAAGCAAGGCTAGTAGCCATGAAAATACCTTAAAATCTTCCCGTGAATTGAAAAGTTACCAAAAACAATATGATGTCTCCTCCTTGAAACAAAACAATGTCAAAATAAGAATGTTTTTAATGCGATCAATCTCAGCGAATAAAGAAGCATAAAAATTAGCAATGGGTACAACAGAAGAATCATAAGCATGCCAAAATAACAATTTACCACCAATCAATATATTAGCACTTACATCAAAGTCATTCGCATATGACTGATCAAATTCAAAAACCCAAAAAATGCATCCATCATAATCTAACTTAATCGATCTCCTCCTCGTATAAACCATAGTTGGGACTCTCCTAAGACACCTCGTGGACAACAGCAATTTTTTTTTTGTTAAACTAAAAATGTCAATTTTAGTAATAAATATTTTTAATTTTATGTAAAGATGATAAGTTACATCAAATATTAATCCTATCTAGTACGGTCCAAGTTAATAGACTAATCTAATTTAAATAAGTTAGTGTTTATTTTGGACTTAATTAATTATGATAAATTAGTTAAATATGAACTAATTCAATTTAGGATCGATGAGTTAAACTAAATTTAATCAGATTCAAAATTTTATATTCGATCAAATTTAGTTTCAACTTTAAAGTTTAAGTTCGATCTCGACTTGATCTATTGTAAGTTTTCACATTTGAGATTGTAATTAAACACCATCATTTTCTGTTCTTTTCTGTGCTGTAAGCTGATAAATTTGGTATTCGAAATTACTTCCGACATGGAAGAAAAGTGTGTTTGAATTGAAGTTGAAAATTCTAAGGGATGTAGTAGTTTCGTAAATCTTCGATTTACCACTGACGTTTCTAGCACAGTTAAAAACTAAAAAAACATAAATGCACAAATATAAATTACCACTAAAATTTGGTAACGTAATTCGGTATATCTTACCTACATCTGTAAGACCCTTATCTAACTTAATTTTTTTAATAATGACAATAATTTTATACAAGATTTTACTAAATTATCACTCAACCTTTGACAGTATTCCTTGTCTTCATAACTCATGAAAGAATTTCATACTCAATAACACGAACGACTCATGTTAACCTCAATAGATGATTTTTCTCAACAATCTTTTAACGAAAAAATAATAAATAAATAACTCAAGTGATTAAATAAAATTTAACTTGAATGAGAATAATTAGAAAGAAACAAATAACCACTTTTCAATATTTTCAGCTCTTCCGAAGATTAATCTACAAAACCACAGCTGCATCGTTAACACATTCACCAATCAAGATATACGCAGCTCACAAGAACATTATTGACAATCGTTGCTACCCAAGATGAAGTTGTTCATGCACATTATATACAGCCAACTAAAGACGATGCAACCAATAAATCATGCACCCAGGGAGTCACACATATCCAATATGCCGCTACCTTGCAATATTCTGCACTCCCCTATAATGTGATCTATACATTCACACAAGACCATATGCAACAAACTCACAATATTCTTAAATCAACAAACGCAATCTAAATACACTTTATTTAAAGATAGACTTTTTTGTCACTTCAACTTTTATCCAAAAATAAAATTCAAATAATAAGTATAGCTTGGTTATACCTCATCTTAATTTAAATTTTTAATCATTATCTTGAAGATCCAATAATAAAAATTGTCAAAATTAAATAATAAAATATATAATAAATATCTTGTAAGTAGTGATTCATATATAAAATAAACTTCTTTGAAATTTAGATTGAAGATAAGTTTCTAACTACTCTTTCAAGCATATAAATTACAATTTTTGATATAAACTAATATAATTTGTGGTAAATTCATTATAATATTAAGGATGTTTTTAAATTACCAAAAAACAAACTGTTCCCACAATTTAGGAACTACATTCTTAAGAAATGAGAGCTCTTGACCTTGACCCATCCGCAACCTAAGACGGTTGTGTTCTTCGACGACGTTATCACCAATCTTGTCGTATCTCTGTCTTCTTTGACATGAAAAGATTACCCATTTTTCTTATATCATGAAAGCTCGCAACTTTCTCCGTTTTCATTTTCTAAAACACCATCCGATCACAATCACCTTCGTCATCAGGCCATCCTCAACCCTAGCTGCAAAGACCAACAATTTCCCACCAAAAACCCTTTTGAACACCGACTCAGAACCGCATCTACTAGTCACTGACGGGAACCTGCTTGAATGGATTCAGTCTTCTCAGTGGCATTTTGTCGAACAAGTTGCGTACAGTCTAACTCCGCCTGTTGTCAGTGCCACGCTCTATAGACTTTGCAAGGCTCCTGATTTAGCTCACCAGTTTATAACCCAGATTGGGTTTGGTGGATTTGATCGATTAGATGTCAAAAGCAAATGCCTTGCTGTCGCGGTCATTGCACGCTTGTCATCACCAAAACCAAGCTTGCAGCTTTTGAAACAAACCATCAATGGTGCCAAGGGTGGCGTCACCGAGGTTTTCAATGAGCTCGTTGCGCCCCATGATTGGTTTAGTGCAGATAGTGGTGTACTCTTGGATTTGTTGATGAGGGGTTGTTGTGAATTGAAGAGAGGTGATGATGCACTCAAATGTTTTGAGTTGATGACTGAAAAGGGTGTGGTTCCTAAGATTGAGACATGTAATTCCACGTTAAGTTTATTTCTGAAGTTGAATCAAACGGAGAATGCTTGGTTTTTGTATGCAAAGATGTTTAAGTTGAGAATCAAGTCAAGTGTGTCTACCTTCAATATAATGATTAATGTGTTGTGTAAGGAAGGGAAATTGAAGAAAGCTAAGGAATTTATTGGGATCATGGAGTTTTCAGGGATTAAGCCGAATGTCATTACGTATAACACAATAATTCATGGATATTGTTCAAGAGGGAGAGTGGAAGGAGCTCGGTTGCTTGTGAATATGATGAAACATAAAAGGGTTGAGCCTGATTCCTACACATATGGTTCACTTATTTATGGACTCTGTAAGGAAGCAAGACTTGAGGAGGCATCTGGGATGCTTGAGACAATGAAAGAACTAGGATTGCTTCCAAATGCTGTAACTTATAACATGTTGATTGATGGCTACTGTAACAATGGCAATTTGGAGGTGGCTTTTAGTTTAAAGGATAAGATGGTTGAGAAAGGTATAATGCCGACCGTGTCGACGTATAACATGTTGATTCATGGTTTGTTTATGGAAGTGAAGATGGACGAGGCGGACAAACTGGCAAAGGAAATGACAGACAAAGGAATTGCTCCTGATTCAATAACCTATAACATTTTGATTAATGGTTACTGCAGATGTGGGAATATAAAGAAAGCATTTAGGTTTTATGATGAGATGGTTAGGAAAAAGATTCAACCCTCAAGAGTGACTTATACCTCCTTGATTTATGTTTTGAGTAAACGGAATAGAATGAAGGAGGCCGACGAAATGTTTGAAAAGATTGTCAAGAATGGGGAGCCCCCAGATGTTATAATCTTCAATGCTCTGATAGCTGGACACTGTGCTAATGGGAATATGCATCGTGCATTTGCTTTGCTGAGAGAAATGGACAGCAACAAAGTTGTTCCTGATGAAGTTACTTACAACACCTTGATGCAAGGACACTGCAGGGTGGGAAAAGTGGAGGAAGCTCGTCATCTTCTTGAAGAGATGAAAATCAGGGGAATTAAACCGGACCATATTAGTTATAATACTCTAATTAGTGGGTATAGTAAACGAGGTGATGTTAAGGACGCGATCAGAATTCGTGATGAGATGATAAATATTGGATTTGATCCTACATTGCTCACCTATAGTGCCCTCATTAAAGGTTTGTGCAAAAACCAGGAAGGTGATCTTGCTGAAGAACTACTTAAAGAAATGGTTAACAAAGGCATTACTCCTGACGATAGCATCTACTTCTCTTTGATCCAGGGAATGGGAAAATGTGACAATTTGTAGGACTTGAGGAATCATAATCAATTGGTCGTGGATTTTAATGTTTGTACATGATCTTCTTGGATTTGGATACAAATATACTTATAATCTTGGTTTGGAAGCCTTGTTTATCTAAAGAAAATGTGACATTTCTCTGCGAAAGGGGCTTCAAAAAAAAGTAATTGGAGGAAGTTGTTGCAATTTTTTAGTGCAAGATTTGTATGTACATAAGAATTTGTACCATTATAGGATTATATTATCATGTTTATAGATTTCGAATTGTTTTTTAGATTTAAAATGAATCGATATAAATGATGTCGTTTTGGAAAGATTCTTCACAATGAAGTCAGTTGTCATATTTACCTCTTGAGGAAATAGTGATATAGTTTGCAAACATCAAATAAATCAATATTTGTTATTTAATTATGAATTACTAACTCATTAAATAATTTAGTTAAATAGTCATTAACCAGCCATTTGTAATCAAATAATAAGTTCTACCAATATTAAAAATTGAGAGACAAAAAAAAGAAATTACAATCTCCAGGAACAGTTAATAATGCACTTAGTTTCTCCCATCCACATGAACTCCTCATTTACTTGGTTAATCAACTTAGCATGTATCCTTTAGGCTGTCTCCATTTTTCAACCTTTCGTTCGATATAAATATGTAAATATTTGGACACACCTTAAAATTGGAGATTCAGATATCAATTTGACATCCTGGTCAGGATGGTCTAGTCAATCCTATAGTGTGGAAACAAGTCGGTATGATCTTAGTATGTGTTTCGCACTACAGATATGAGTAGTTTCCTTCAGAATTCAGACGTGGAAATATAGTTTTATTACTGAAGAACAACCACTTGAACGTACAAGCAAAGAAAGGAACAAAAGAAAGGAACAATCTTTCCCACAACCACATAGTTGCAATTTTCTACAAGAAAGTCTATCAATGTACATTGTTCGCTTCTTAACTTCCAACCAGTTCCCTTTGCTTTCATAGTTGCAATTTTCTACAAGAAAGTCTATCAATGATTGTACACTGTTCACTTCTTAACTTCCAACCAGTTCCCTTTGCTTAGTCCTTGGCATCGGTATGTCTGAATCTAAAACCAACATGCCATGTTTCTAGCAAATTTTCTTTTCTTGCTTATCCTTTTCTCTATTTTTCAAGGGTCATTGCCAATCTAGAGAAAGGGACCTCTCTATTTGCCCTGGAGATAATAGAAATCTAAGGATTTGATAGTGAAGAGTATACTTGGTGCTTGCTCCTCCCTTCCCTCTCATTTCACATGTACTCTTTAAGATGATACCAAGTAGCCTTACCAAGGCAACTAATACCTTTCCTTCCATATTCTTTAGCATTAGACAATCAAGATCAGGCTCTTCATTTTTGAACTAACAGTTAATCCACCTCGAGTTCATGGTTGTTGGATTACAACTATTTTATGGTACCGAGATGGGTAACTTGAATCATCAATACAACCTGTACCTTAACAGCTTTGTCACTGCATAATTGCGGATGGTATTGAAGAAAAGCTCACAACTACTACAACAAATCTACATAGTTGATCTACATTATTCAATGTGGCATATTCCAAATTGCACTTCCTACGCCTGCAGATGTTACGTTTGCGAAACTATACGAGATACACACTGGTTACCTGGATTCAATAGCGTGTGTTTCTGATCCCTTTAGAAATGACCGGCGCCACCAAATCTGAAAGGCTTTGCTGAGATTGGGGCAGTCATTTCCGCACTTGGAGAAACACCTAAACCATTCCATGAAAAGCATATATTGCTGTGTTAGTGGAAGGGTTAGAAGAGTCTGACCCATTGCTTCTTCTACTGCTTTCATGTCAAGCCCTTTCTTGCATCTCTGCAGCCAACCAAAGTCTAACAGCATTGGCCGAAACCACGTCTGAAAGAGCCCTGCTCTTGTTTCTGTCCCACATTGTAGTCTTCTGGTCCCCATAGCAACAAACAAAACAGCAGAAATCCGACTGAGCTCATATCTAACTATGGGGGATGCACTCTTATGCAGCTTAATCAGTTCTTCCTGAGCTGCCCACATTTGCACAAATTCTTCACCCATCTGTCGATCAAGAAGGATTTCTGTCAGCCAATTGATATTATCAACCTCTTTAGAGATGCGTTCAATCAAAGGCTTATCCCTGTCCTTCTTCTCCACTCTCCCATTGGCAGTCATTTCAGAAGCCTCCTGCAAGAGGCTGACTAGCGAATGTAGACACGATTGACAAAAGGCACACAGATCCTCATTGTGGAGATCAGGTTGGTACTTCTCATAAACTGAATTTTTACAAAGAAGGCCCCGAACTAGCGATTTCAGCTCATTCCTTGCTGTAGTATCATTACAGTTGGTGATGGACCACACAAGATGTTTGGCTAAATCTTGTTGTGAATCCACCGAGTTTTGCAAGAATAGTCTAGCTCGAATGTCTTGAGTTATTGCCTCATCAAACTTGTACACAGTGAATAGGCTCCTCAGCTTTTCCTCTTCCTCTTCAGTCCATGGCACAGCCTCAAGGTACTTCAAACAGGAAGAAACACCTTTGGTGAACTTGATGCCAGCTGACACCTAGAATAATTTCAGAAGACATTGTTAGATCAAAAATCAGATAGATAATCTACCCAAAGAAAAAAAAACAAAGATACCTAATCTACCAAAAAGATAACACACACAGAGTTATCTGAACTTTTCAGGAGAATGCACTATGCAAAATTTAAGCCCTACAAGAAAGATTACATCCAAACTCAAACTACATCAACCTTTGACTATGTTTTTTCTCTATTACTAGAAAATTTTCCATTTCAATCCTAAGAGAGCTAAAGCAAATCCAATCCAGAAAATGATAAGGAAATGTAAGAAAATTAAACCCCAAATAATCTTGCATAGAACCCTAAAACCAAGAATATAAAACTTATCTGAAAGAAATGAAAAGATTAAAGAAAAGAAGCAGAAACTTAAAGGCATAAAGAACACCAAATAGCAGGCACCAAACCTCAAGTATATCAATGGCTTTGAAAGCTCCAAGCTTCAAAAGCCTTTTACTAACATCTTCTTCGAACATCAACTCTATAGTCTCTCTAAACACCTCCAAATTTTCCACATCCGGCACTTCTATTCTACACACCCTCGACGAGTCGGTGCTCCCACTTCTCCGTTTCGACCCAAGACCTCTTCGATACTCCAAAATGAGACCCTCCATAACCTCCGAGTTCGCAATCAAAACCTCCGAACTCATCTCCAGCACCAAGCCCCCACCTTTCCTTCCTCTAAGGTTAAGCCTCACATCGAACACGTCGACTTCACCATGATCCGAACCCGACCGCGACAAAAACCCATCATTAAGGCCCCGAAACGAATCGGATCTCGATTTCGGAGCTGAACCAGCAGGCGGGGACGGGTCAGGAACGGGTTCTCGAACAAAGTCGGTAGCTTTATCAGGCTCGATCGGCGAGACGCGACCAGGGGACAGAATCCGGCGTCGGTCTATCCGACCCACCAAGTTCAACCCAGATTTCGGCGAACTTGGGACCGAAATGGGTCCGGGTTTGAGGGTCGATTCGGGTTTTCTGTAAAGGCTTTTCTTGATTATCACCGGGTTGTCAGGGCTGGCCGGAGGGACAGTAAACGAGCAGCACCATGAACGGCGGCCATGGAGACGGTGAACTTGTTTCCGGTGCGAGAAACTGTCCATTAGGTGGTCGGCGGCGGGTAGAAAGAGAAGGAAGATGGCTAGAGAGAGAGATTGAGAGCTAAAATCATAGTTAGTTTAGTATAGAGACAAAAAGGAAGGAATGTGCTTTGAATGTGTTTGTGTAAATGTCTGTGAAAGTGAACTAAAGAAGGCTTGCAATGTGTGAGATGCTCTGTTCTCTTAAAAGAATAAACAAAGGGAAAAAGCAAGAGATAGTGAGTTGTTGTGTGTTTGCTTTAGTTTGTGGTGTTTTTCCTGGGAATTTGTGGACGCTTGTTCTGTTATGTTAGTTTTGTTTGTATGCTTTACATTATGCAAAAAGGTAATCTTGTCAAAGTTAGGGATAATAATAGGTCTGGGCAAACTAACAATATTTAGGAATAGTAACTAATCGATTTGGATTCGATGTTGATCTTAGGTTTAAACTCGAGTCATAATTTGGTTTAATGTTGATCGTATAATTCAAACTCGAGTTATAATTTGTTTAGACTCTCAAATCATCTAAAATGCTACAAAAATTGGAATCATTTGAACCTTATATGTTAAACTTACAAATAGAATCAAGTTGATCAAATTTGGAATTGATAGAATGATACTATTTTTTAGATGTTTCTTAAAAGATTGTTGTTGTGGATGGTTAGAACGGACTTAAACTCTTATTCAACTTACGGGGCTTGAATTCGACTTGATATTGAATTGAATTCTAATTATACCGTAAAGAGATCAAGTCAAATTTAGTCAATAATGAATCTGATTAAACCCGATTCAATTTGTTGTCATTTTCAATTTAAAAAACTAAAACAAGTAATATCTATTTATCTATTACATAATTATTGTAAAAAGTTCTATGTAATGAGTTTGTGAATTAGGAGATTGAAAACGAAATTATAATAAATTTTAATTTTATTTGATTTTTTAATGGTTTTTATTGTAATTAATTGTAAAAATTAAGTTAATTTAATTTAAAATCAATGAATTAAAATATATTTAACATTATGTAAATTGAACATTAAAGTTTTAAGACTTTATTGTATCGGTCCATATGTGTTATTTACACCAACATATTACTCTTTGTATTTTCTTATCATTCTTTAAATGTTTTAATTTTCAAATCTTTTTCTATTACAACAAACTACGTATTATATAAATTGTTTAACAAATTTATATTGTAAATTTAAGTATTAAACTCGATTCAAATAATTGTGATGCTTTCTTAAATAACGCGGATTTAATTTTTAATATTTAAAAATATTTGAATATCTTTATATAATTTGAATTTAAAAATTGTAATAATTAAGCTTTTTTTTAATTATTTTGATACTATTTTAAAGCTAGAAATTGGGTTACCTCTAAACCTAATTAGAATTGGTCACTTTAATTCAACGTTTAAAAAACTGAATCGGAAATTAAACTAATAAAATAAGATATTTAAGATTTAAAAGTTTTAATCTATATTAGACCATCATAAAACATGATAAAGATTAAATAAAATTAAAGAATTTAAAATATGATAAAAATATATTGTCTTTATTTATCGAATAATTTAAAGTTTAATTGAAAAAGATAGATTGTTTAATAAAAATTAGTTGATTTATTTTAGTTTATAAAAATTTATTAATTAAAAAAAAATCAAAACATGTCACTAAAAGATTAGTGAGACAAAGATGGGCTATCAAGAACATAGAGGAGGTAGGATGGGTGGTTGATCAAATTTAGTATGGATCGTATATGGACGATAGTTAGAGTCGGTGGCTCTCTTAGGGTTCTCTCATCTGAGATCCTTAGGAAAGAGGATCAAGTTGGTCTTTGTGGATAGTTTGATGCGCTATCTCCCTTCAACCCTTCAGTGAAATGCGACAAAAGGAAGAAAAATTCATAGACCGACCCCATTGCCTCCACTCCGTAGGAACTACGAGATCGTCCCAAGGAAGCTCTTAGCATCCAGGGGTCACGGATCGACCATATAACCTATTCAATAAGTGGAATGTATTAGTTGTCTGCTCTCAGGTTGGGCAGTAAAGGTCGAAGAAGAGATCGATATTAAAATAAATTGAATTGAATATTTAAAAATTTAATCGAAATATTGGACAGTTATAGCTTTTTATGGTTAAATCGGCCGAATTAGTAAGGGTTTCTAATTAAAGTAAATCGAACTAAAAAGTTAAAAATTAAATCGAAAATTTGAACTGTTCAATTTTTTTACGATTAAATCAATTAAATTAGTTAGTTATGAAAGAAGGGAAGGAGGTATTGCTTAGGACATTATGAAACCAATGTGCACATGGAAATATTCGGAAAAAAAATAAAATATTTTTAAAAAACGTATTAATGTTCGTGAAATTATCTAATTAAGAAAAATATTTGTTGCTTTTGAGTTGTATTTTTGTTCGTATATATATATATATATATATATATATATATCAATAAACACTTGTTACTTTTGAGTTGTATTTTTG
>JANZLF010000220.1:35413083-35425974 GCA_026546835.1 Erythroxylum foetidum | reverse complement strand
CGTGCGTCTTAAAGCAACAAAACCCTGAGGTCACAGGTTCGACTCCCGCATGCTCCCAAGAGAGGATAGGGTTCACTAAAGGACCTGACGATCAAAGGAGACAATACTAATTCGAGTTGGGTCGGCACGCATGACAAGATCCGTGACCCACCCAACCAGTTTTTTTAAATATTTGTCAAAGTTTCTGCCTTAAATACTTTAACAAAACAAGTTTTATTTAAGGGAAAAATAAATAAGTCGAGAATCTTCAACCTACCAAGCAAAACGGACAGTATCTCGAGCACGATCGGTTAAAGTTAAATTTATATTGAAGATGGTAATACCTTTTTAAGGAATAATTAGTTTTTATGAGGTTAATCTCGAGCTCCAATCTCGAGCCCCCGCCTAAGCATGAGTATTTTCGTTTAAGAGAATATGTTTTATGCAAACTCCACTTTAATAGAAGAGGTTATTAGAGTAGTTAAGCTCTAGTAAACTCTACTTTAATAGAACTAATTTAGCTATTCCCAGTTTCCCACAAAGAAAGAGATTAAAGAGATAAGTGCTCACTCTTTTAATGGTAGCTTTCACTTGAGAACGTATTTCTAGTTGATAGAGAACTAATTTTATTTAATATTTAAAAAAACTGAACCAAAAATTAAACAACTAAAATAAAAAGATTAAAAATTTAAAAATTCAACTTATAAAAGAGGTTAGAATTTAGTTAATAACTGATTAAATAAAAAATTAATTTACTATAATTTATCAAAATCAATCAATTTATCAAAATCAATTAATTTATAAAAATCAATCAATTAAGTGATAAATTGATTATTTTTTAATAATAAAAGTTATTAAAATAAATGAAACTAATAAATTATAGATCTATTTATTTCTATTTTTAATTAAAATTTTCTGTTTTTGTTTTCAAATTAAAAATAACTACTTATTTGAGCTTTTTGTTTTTGTTCTTTCAATTTTCAAAAATTGTAAAAACCGTAAATATCAAATAAAAACAAAATTAAAATTTAATATCTTAAAAAATAAATACTAGTATTAAAACTATAAAAACATTGATATCAAACAAAACTTTGTTTTTATTTGAAAAAATAGAAACTGAAAACAAAAAAATAAAAAATGAAAACCACAAAAAAAAGTGAAACCGATTTCTACCAGACCAAATTAATTCAATTCTTTAATCATTGACTTTATTAGGAGTTTAGGGCTAGAAGATGATAAGAAAAACATAGACACTTGAAGAGAACACACTTACAAGATAAAGTTCTTCAAACCCATCCAATCAATAGAAAAAAATAAATGATAATTCAATGCCACTAAGACCCAATTACACACTACATTCCTTCACTGATGTATGAAAACAACAAACAAAAAAAGGACCTGATCTATTGGTATGATGTTTTCCAACAAAAGAGTTGGTAAACACAATCACTTTGATACACTTCTTGGAAGAATAGGTGAGGGAGCGGAGCTTTTTTCCATACAATGGTTTCAGATCAGAAACTGAACAACTGGCCGCCTGAAAACAGTTCCTCCGATCTGATTATAAAGAAGGAGCCGGGAATAGGTAGATGTACACACAAACATAAGTTGCTTCCGGTACCTAACCAGTCTTGACATATGCAGTGGTAGCAACGAAAACCAGAAAACTGCGGCCAATACCCGTTGTTCTGCACTCTTATTTCCACAGCTATCACTCTGTACAGTATTTGCTTTCTGAAAATGGATCATAAGTATATAGCATATCTCTTTTGTAGATGCTAAATTCCTCACTAGCATATAAAGTCCTATCGGACGAGGGGAAGGGACGGAAAAGGATCCTGTGTTCGAGTAAGATCAGCCTGCTAGACTCTAAAAAGTATTTCAGCCGGTACAAATTACAAAATCCTCACACCAGAGAGAACAGGCCAAAACTGTTGCCAATATTCTGTTTGATATCCAACAAATTCCCCAACATGAAGATGCAGTGAGCCAATTGCAGTCTTACTGTGCAGATACATTCAACTCTCACCACTATATTTCCCTGCACTGGCTCAGGAGTTAATTGTACAACCAATCATACCTAACATCACAATATTCCATTTAAAACTCTCTGATAGTAGTCATATTGCCGTGTGCGCCAGGCATCTAAGCTGCTGCTGATCAGAGAAAGCACCAACGATACACATTGCTGCTAGAAAGCAAGACAAATAGTTACATACATAGCAGCATTAGTTTGAGACAATTGGTATGATAATAAATCTCAAATTTACCTCTTCCGTCAAACTTAGATGGAACCTTTTTCTTAGATTCTGTATAGTCCTCGGACCACCTTTGAAGCAAGGAAAGCCCGAATCCTGTCCAAAAGCATGTGCATCTAAGTAACGTTTCGGCACAAGTGTGGCAAGGTGAAATTTATGTTGGCCAAAGACTGCCTATAATTCCTAAACAGATTGCTAATGGAGAAATCTAAATGTATTCAAGTCTGACAATTCATATTCACCCTCTTTTTGTCCCTTTGTTTTACTCACTCGTTGACAAGAACATGAAAACAGGCTACAAAGAGCAGAACTGACGACGTTACCTGCAGCATCTCAACAAGAAGAATGATTCGCTCTGCATGCTTACGGCATGTTAAGAACCCCTGAATGCATAGAACCTGGATGCAAATGGCAAAATCGTCAGTTAATGTCCTGACAAGGGGTGGGACAAAATAGGAATGACAAAACTACAAAATAGTTGATCAATACTTTAAAATAGTCGAAAAACTCGCTTGGAACTCCCTCAGCATCAGAATCCATGACCTACAATGATTGCAGACATTCCAATTACAATTGGATTCAAACAAAATTGAACACCAGGGAAGATGTTAAAACATCTGCAGACAATGAGGTTGAAAAGGAACAACCAAAGGGAAAAAGTAAAGATAGCAAGCTGAACAAAGGCATGATACAAAAGTGAAACCCCACCTCAAGAAGTTCTCTGGTAAGTTTAAATGGCGCACTCTCAAAATTCACACCACCAGGTGAATTGGAGAGCATGAAGCCAAAATCAATGTGTATAATATGACCATCTTCATCCAATAATAAGTTTCCATTGTGCCTATCCTTTACCTGAAGTTAAAAACATTTATTTTATCATGAAGTGTATACAAGCAAGGAAGCCCTGAAACATGCCAATGCTTTAGATGACAGAAGGTTGTGAAAAGTCTCCTGCTTCATACAAATAAAATAAACTAAAATGTTTTAGATGACTATTTACATCAAGAAACTGTAACCGGGGTTCAGAGCAGATCTAAGAACAGGCACAAGCTTTTCTTTGGTAGCTGATATATGAATGTCATCAGCAATTTAGAGTCAAAGGACTGGGAGGGAAGAAGGCACCATACCTGTAGAAGATAGCACACTAGAGAATATCCAGCCATACTTTCAACAAAGTTCCTCTGAAAAGAAAATGTAATTACTGAGTAAGGTATCCTAATGAATAGGGAAATAAATATATCATCAATGTCTCTTACTTTAGAAAAGGACCAGTAACCAGAATGCCGTTGACACAGATTAGAACATTTGACATGTATATTACCTGCGCAAGCTTAAAACTTTGGGAATTCTCTTCATACTTGGCAACAAAGAAATCACGCAAACTTGAAATGTTGGGGTATCTACTTTTTATTGAATGAAGCGAAGCCTAAAAACCAGGAAACATTATAATTAACATTCCTATGCAATTTTCTCATGATAACAAAAATTGTATATTATTACCGTGTCAGGGATTGTTTCAATGAGAGCTGTATAAGAAGAAGTAACCAAAACTTCATAGGGACGTAACCAGAGAGGGAGCCCAGCTTCTTGAAATATATCTGGCATCAGATGTAGCTTTGTAAGCAGGAGTCAACTAAAAGAACAAGGGGGAATCCAATATCTTACTATAGTAGGGACAAAAGCTTCAAAATATGGAAGTCAAACAAATATTTGACAAGAGTTGCTCTAGCAACCGTCACTGTGTTTGCACATTGCTGATCATAATGGAAGTTTTTTGTTTTGTTTATCTTCTCAAGAC
Organism: Erythroxylum foetidum; assembly: GCA_026546835.1. Classification (NCBI taxonomy): domain Eukaryota; kingdom Viridiplantae; phylum Streptophyta; class Magnoliopsida; order Malpighiales; family Erythroxylaceae; genus Erythroxylum; species Erythroxylum foetidum. Next base: position 35,421,939 of record JANZLF010000220.1, on the reverse strand, counting down.
AACTGGGGAGTGTATCAAATTCAGTTTTGGCAGAAAAATATGATACATATTTTTCTTAAAAATATAGGAAAGAATAAGAACAAAACTCTTTGCATCTTCGCCAGCAAAGAGAAACAACAAAGAATAACTGGCTGCTTTGGACTACAAACACCAAATTTGCAGCCTGGTCGCTGTAAAGATATTCACAACACCTACCATAAAAGTGAGAAATTAGTTGCACCGCAAGATGCTCCTGCCTACAATCATCACCACTCTTCACAATAACCTGTGTGGGAAACAAGCACATAGAAACATCTGTAAATAAACATACATATACTATGTAAATTTCAGTAGAAAGATCAACTCCATATTGGCCTTGAGGTTAGAGTAAACCCATCAAGTGATTAAGAACTATAGGATAAGACCTAAACATATACGCAGAAGCATCAATCTATCACTGGGAATCAGCAATGTTTCAAATTCTAATATAAACAGGTGAACTGATATGACAATATTACCGGATCCAAACAGTTCAGTTTGCACTATGATCATTCAGGCATATATAAAGCATCTACCGGAAAAGTATAAATATAAGATAAGAATACGCAAGCACTAAAGATAATGACTAAAAGACTTCTATGTTCCAAAAATATAGTTAAATAAAACCAAGCTATTATCAGTTCTAACAAGAAAGAAAAATATAAGATCTAGAACTTACAGATCGCAGGTCCCAACCAGGTAATTTTCCATATATTGAATTTTTACGTATTCTCTCTTTTTTAACGTCCCAAAGTTCACCCCATAAGGGATCTGTTGCCTTGGGAGTACCACCATTACCCTGTTGGAAAATTAAACCATTTAAAGAATCAACATTTTGCACTGGAACAGAGAACTTAGACATTATATTTGCATGAACGCTCACCCTTGGTTGTGCATCAGATGAATCTTGGCCTGCCCCTTTTAGAGGGAGTCCAGGAGGTGCTTCTCCTTTCGCTGCTGCAGCCTGCAGAAGACAGTTACTTTACCACAACCTCTTTGATAAAAAAGATAATAAGAATCAGCGTATTCAAGCAAAAGTCCACCTTCACTTCTTCTATGGCGATTGTACTTGGAACCCGACGATGCTCCTTACGATGTGATGCTTCTTGATCCCCAATGCCTTCCATCTTAACTCTGGGATCTACTGTCAGCACTACTCTCACCCATTCCAAATCACTATCATGTTCTGTCCCTTGATGCTGACTACTACTACCAGAGCCAGATTGCAAAACAGATGCTTCAGTGTTCATTGGTTGCCCAAGAAATTGCTTCTCCACAAAAAAGCTCACATTAACGACTTTCAATTTAGCCCCCGAAGAATGTGACATTGCCTGGTCAATGGCTTGAGCTGTAGATATTGACATCCTATCGCTACTGTTCCGATACACTTCCTGGACAGTCCACAAAGGATAAGCCCATGGAGGTGGTTTGGGCAAAAATGCATCTCCATTGGCCAGAGGTATCCCTCCCCTGGAAAGCTTTTGAGAGCCAGATGTATCCCTCGTATTGCTGAAAATGAAAAGAAAACAGGCGTTAACTATACACCATAAAATGTTATCTATGTCAATGCTGATTTATGTGTTAATTAACACCCAAGATTTAACAGAAAATTACCTTGGCATTTCAATTTTCAACACTTCAACACAAATTAGATAAGGTGCCTTCTCCCTTGAATTCATAAGCTGAGCTTCATCTTCTGGTATATGAACCACACAATACATACCCTTACCCATGGGAAAGCAAACTCCTACAGCAACATAATTTACTGGTTACATATAAAAAAAACACTAATGGAATGTACATCGCAGAACTGGCATTGAGTTTTAACACATATGAATATGAACTTTTATATTTAATTACGAATTTTCTTTTCCCTAACTGTCTCTTTAGATACAAATAAATTTCTTAAAATTAAAAGGGGAAAGAGCATAAATTACTGTTAACAACATGGCAGCAGAAGCCACATTACTAGAATAATTTTTGCAGCTTAGAAAAATCTAAAAGTTTACTTGCACTACCAAAAATAAAGATCAAAAGAAAAACTACTCTCCATCAGGTATGTCCAATTCCCAAATGAAAACATCAGCAAATCAATTGTAGATTTATGTGACTACTCACTCCCAATGTATTTGAGCTTACTTGTTAAGCTATTATAGGCAACTTGATTTTCAAATGTATTCTAGCTTTTGAACAGCCATCTTTCAATTAAAGTCCACCTTAATTAGAACAAATACCTCCAGTATTTTGAGCTTCAGCTAAACGCATGTTTATCTCCACAAGTGACTGAAAAACCAAGAAATAAATGTGTTAGAAGGAACTTGTGCAGCAGATTAAATACTATGCAGGATCATGCATGTAAAATTGAATGCTCAAGCAGAAATAGAAACATATAAGTCTGTCAGTTTGTGTGTTTGTGTGCATGTTTCTATGTGTTTCAGCTGTGTAAACAGACCACCAAGCATATTTACATAATAACCAATATGCATCGCAGAAAGTGAAAAATAAGGGATAGCCAAATTTAAACTAATTGAATAACCTCACGAAGAGCACTTTTGCGATCTTCGACTGGAAAGACATCTACAAGGCCATATGACGTCTCACATAGTGTAAGCACAAAGTCCAATGATTCATGATAAGCTCCTTTCCGGAATTGTGATGCTGTATTATTGGGACGTGGGGGTTTCACGTTTGATTTTTCAGTTTGTTGCTTTGGTGAACCTGGACGCTTCTGCCAAGTAAAAACCACACATACATTAATGAAAAAAGGAAAGGGGCATGCAAATGAAGGTTACTTTTAAAAGGAAAAAACAGAGGTCATAAATATTACTCATTACAAGTACCTCTTTGTTCTTCTTTGAAGCAAACAATTCTGAGTCTTCAACAGAACGATCGCGATCTCGGAAGAGTTTGCGAAAAAAGTTCTCCGTCCCTGGACTGCTCTCAAACAAGCTGCTGCTGTTACTATTTTCATTTATTGCAGTACTTTTTACATCTTCAGGGTGCACGCGGAACAATCTTCGAAATAATGGGAAATCTGAAGGTTCTCCTTCCTCACCATTTGCATTCCCCTCATCAATTTTGTCAATTGAATCTTTCTTCTCATCAAACATATCTTTAAAAATCCTCCTGAAGAAACCGTCTTTCTCATCTTCGTCCACGGACTTTGGAAGTTTCCCTTCAGAATTAATTCTTTCCTCATCCTCACTCCTCTCTTTCCCATCCTTCTTGTCCTCAAACTTCTCCTTGAAAATTTTCTTAAAAAAGCCCTCTTTTTCATCATCTTCCAGTGATTTAGAAGTTAATTTTTCATCGCCATCACCCTTACTATCTCGAAATAATCTTTTGAAGAACCCTTCTGAGCTTGATCCCAATTCTTCATCATCTCCTCTACTATTATCCCTTAAAAGCCTTTTAAAAAAGCCATCTGAGCTGGAAGTGAACTCCTCATCCTCACCTTTATTGCTATCCCTCAACAGCCTCTTGAAGAACCCTTCAGAACTATGCGTCAAATCCTCATCATCACCCTTACTGTTATCCTTTAAGAGCCTCTTAAAAAACCCGTCTTTCTCACTCTCCTCATCTTTATCCACTGACTTTCTAAACAATAATGCATCCCTCACTTTTGGGCTTGGAATGAACTTCTTAAAAATTTTATTCTCATCCGGTGATAATGGACTTCCATCCTCCTGCACATTGTTCCCTGATGAGGGTGAGAATGAGAAAGTCTTCTGCAAGGGTGGGGATGATGTCAATGACAACAACTTCTGCTTTGAAGACCGGATTTTATTCAAAACCTGGTTCTTACTCCCAGTACTTGAAGCTTCATTATGGGACCGTATTAGCGGTGGCCACTCTCCCATGAGAGTAGCTGCAATCTGGCACTTCTCCTGAATCCTGCTAATCCCTTCATTGTCATCAAAATCCTCAAGTTCGGCCAACAAGAACCAATGCACCTTGAGAGATAACTTTAATGACTTGGAGCAAATATCAATAACAAACTTGTCTAAAGATGGGCTGGGTTTGTGTATTAGCATATAGCAAATTTGGAACAAATAGCTCTCAATGCCCGACAAGGGCAAGGTATACATTCTATTGCAAAGATAATCTCGTACCCCAGCGTGATCATGCTTATAAAGGTAGCTCACTGCAATCCACTCGCAGAAAAATGCCGAGTCAAAGAACCTAATTAGCCACCCATTCTCGCTGGACTCACCAGTAAGGTTAGTCCTTGCAGCAATCTCACGTGGCGACGGGTCCGATTCTCCACGAACCAGTCCCAAAAGCCTCACCATTGTCAATCTACCATCATAAACCCTAACTCACCTCAAAATATCAGATCAAAACACAAAGTCCATCACTTCTCAATCCCAATAGACCAAACACAGCTCTTCTCTTGAAATACTAAACCCTATAACTACTTAAAACCTTCACCGGAACCCTAATTTCAATACAAGAGTCAAAATCTCGGCTCCTCTCAGTGATTCAACACAAATGCATCACTGAGATGCCAATTCCAAATCTAACACCGAGAAACCCAAATTTCGACGCTCCAAGCTACAACCTTCTGGAAGGTCCGATTCAAAACTCACCAAAAGTGGTAAGAAATGATCGGAATTTTCTGGAGAAATCGAATTTGGAACAGGAGAGAGACGATAACGATCTGTGAATCGGAATACTTACAATTTAGGAATCAAAATTGATATACGGATATCAGTTGAAGAGTGGATCTTTTCAATCCTGCTTCGAAGCGAAACGACGTCGGAGGACAGTTGTTGTTGTGGTGGTCACGCTGAGGTCGTCTTCTTGAATTGCACACACATGGAGACAGAGAGAAACGCAAAATTTTGTTATTATTCAAATTTTGTATTGACCCGTTAAAGAAACTGTAGGGTTTCACTCACATGCGTGCCGGACCATTTAAAGTTCTATGGGACCTCCTGCATGATTGGTCCGACTTAAGAAAGAAGTAATGATTGATGTCGTTATAGGCAGAAAGTCGTAATTATAATTATGAATTTTGAATTTCAATTTCAAGGCTCAAGAGACCGTCAAGGTTGAGGTGGGAAAAGGATTAGGCATGGCAATCCCGCTGGGCTAATCAGCTTACGGGTCAGATTTCTTAGCTCGATTGGGCATGGGTCGGACTCGGGTTAGGATTATCCAGTTGCGCCCAACCTATGGTTTAATAAAAAAAGATAAAATAATGTCGTTTTTTTTAATTTTTTTAAAATAATAAATCGAATCAGGCCGAGCCATTGCATAAAGTGTAATTTAATTAGTTTTTAGTTAGATTTAAATTTAAATAATAAAAAACAAAATTTGACATTTGTTATTATAAAACTCAAATAAAAAGTTTAAAATAGGAATAAAAATAAAAACTTAAATCTTGTTAATATGTGAAATTACATTCGATTTATTATTAATTGTTTATTTTAAAATAATTTGATTTAGCTTATGAAAAAGAGAAAAAAATTTGTTTCGACTCAAACTAATTAAAATTGGTTATATAATATGATTTGTAATTAATTTTATAAATTAGAAAGGACTTTAAAACGAAGATTTTGACCAATGTATATAAGAAAATACATAATATTTAAATCAATACGATGAAACACTTTTAAAATTTATAAATAAAAGGATTTATATGAGAAGAGAGAAAAATTAAATTAGAATGAGTTTCAAAAATATGTCATAAATGTACTTAATGTTTTCAAAACCAGACTAGAAGTTAAATCAGTAATATATAAATTTTAATGTTTAAAGCTTTAATCGGTATAGACCATCATAAAATTGACTAAATATTAAATAAAACTGAAATTTTTTTAAAAATATTGAAAATATTTTTTTATAACTTATTGTGATGGTAATCACTTATTCTCCATCAATCTATACCCAGAACCAACAAGAATGCAAGCAAAGATGAAGACTGGAAGTAAGGCATGCGTTTATGTCTCTGAAACATCAAAGAAGAAGAAGACAAGAAGCTCTCGGTTTTCTACAAAGTGACAGAAAACAAGAGACATTGGCAAAGACAAACCCACGTGACTCATTAACTCACGTCTGAAGCAAACCAAAGCTAAATGCAGTCGTTCTTTTCAAGTCCAAAGGATTAAGTCATGTCCACGTGTTATACAAAGCAGCAGCACTTGTTAACACACAATTAAAGCATCAATACACTGTCGTGTTATTACAAAATGTAGCAAGGCAAAACACAGCAGTAACACTTGCAAAAACGCACAGCATCAGTGGAGTCATTAAAGATCACATGGGAGGCACGTGCAGATGGGCAGATACAGTCCAAACATCCAAAGTCTTCATCTTCATCACTTCATCAAATATAAAAGCCAGGCAGAGACATAAGGACAATAAGGCAACACAGAGAAACTTCAATTTTCATCTTCATTGTATTCAAGTTCTGAGAGTGCAAAAATCAGTGTGAGGGAAAAAGGATCAAAGAGTGCTAGAGTACCAACCTGTTTTGGGTACTGGAGAGTTTGTGAGGCTCTTGTTGCAGGTGTTCAAGAAGAACACTCAATCTTTGTATCTTCTTCTCCATTTTCTTCTGCTTTAGTGAAATCTCCTACACCACTGTCAAGTGGGAACCTTGGACGTAGATAGTGTATCACTATCGAACCAAGTAAATTTTTTGTCTTCTTAATTTCCTGCAAGTTTACATATCTGCAAAAGTGACAAAGATTTATCAGTTTCTGTACAAAAGATAACAGAGCAGTAGTATTTACCCAACACTTATTTATCAAAAATTTGTAATTTAATTAAAAAAAAATGTGAAATGAAAATTATTTAGTTTATAAAAATCGATTAGTTTTAAAAAATTAATTGATTAATTAATAAATCAATCATTTAAAAAAATAAAAATTATTAAACTAAATCAAATTTAAATTTTAAAAATTGAATTGAAAAATTAGCTAGTATAAGATTTTGACTATCAAACCAGCCAAATCGGTTCATTTTTAAAAAATTTATGTACTAATATTTTTAAAGATATTTTGAAATTTCATCAAGTTTACAAAGAAAAAGATAAAAGTTATAGTAAATTTATTAACATTTACATGGGAACAAGATATACATAATTAAATTAAACAATCTTATACAATGACCTTATGAAAAGATTATTTAGAATGAAATATCACTAAAATCTAAGTTAGACTCTAATGTTTTAGATCCTAACATTCGTAAAACATTTAATATGAATCCTAATGTTTAGAAAATGTTTAAAACAGTCCCTAACACAGGCTAAACTCCATTTAATTATAGGTTATTTTAAACGTTTTTCAAATATTTGAGTTCATATTGAAAGTTTTATAAATATTAGAGTTTATTTTGAACACACTGAAATATTAAGGTCCAATTCAGATTTTAGTGTAAACGTTGAGGACTAAATTGCTATTTTTGTCTTAAATTAAAAATATTAATGTTTCATGCGATTTTTCGTTTCATCTTGAATTTTCTTTTCGCTATTATCTATTTCTCGATTTTTAGTTTATGATGTAATGTTCAAGCTAAAATGTTTTTTATTAGCAGTCATATAAAGAACTATAATTAGATATTAATTATTTCAATAAATAATAAAATTTAAAAATCAAAAGTAAAAAACCAATTAGAAATGAATTATGATTAATTATTGTCAATTCTTAATGATTAAAGTTTTTTTTTTGAAAACGGAGGAACTGTAGCAGGTAAATCTCTGAATTGACGCAATAGTCTGTAAATCACGTCAATCGAATATTCCACACTAAATAAATTATGTACAATAAGCTCGATCGAGAAAACATAGATAGGATGATTCAAACACAAGACTTTTGACTTTCGAGGATTGAATCAATGGCAAATCGAATAATGAACTATGAACTAGAAATCGTTCTGTTCTTCGATTGGTACAGAGTCAAATGTTACAGGAGCTCCTGTGGATCCAGTGTACTCCATCATCACCTTCGCATCTAAGTGACAATGACAACAGGTTGCCAAATTAGTGAATCATAACTATATAAGGATTTTTTAATTTAAAAAATTTAAAATCTATTAAATTTTAAAAAATAAATAATAAAGAAATACATGCTACATAAAAATAATGAAAATACACTTTATATAAACATCACTTATAGATCAGTCAAGTACTCCTCTCATCGCAATTAAATACTACTATTAAAATTAATTTAAACTAATTAAATTTAATCTAAACTAATAATTTATTAAAATAATCTCAGAATTATTAATTTAAATAGAGTTTAATCTATTCGAATTGTGTTTAAGAGCCTATTTGTATCAACTGATTTTGATTAGTTTTTTTATAATCTTAATGTGTGTATTTTGTTGTTATTTTAAAGTAAAATATAGGAGAAGGGATTTTCTGAAATATAAACTATAATGAATATTTCTTTTAATTTTAAAGAATAAAATTATCTAAAATTTCTTAAATTACATAAAAGATTATTTTTACCCATATTTTTTCTAATTAATAAATCAAATGAATGAGCTAATTTCACTAAGAAAATTTTCGTTCGGATGCTTTTGATTGCTAAGAAAATGCGTGTACACAACGGAAAAAATTGAAAATTCTAAGAAAGTAATGAAATAGAAAAAAGTACATTATTTTGAAAGGAAATTTTAGAGTAATTGGTAAAGGTTGTTTTTTTTATAATTGGTTGGGTCGGCTATATTAGACCCGAGCCCAGTCCTACAGGCCGATCGGTCTGTCTCACATCCATCAATCAACACAAGCCTAACCCACGCATCCACAGCTCATTAGCATGAAAAAACCTTCCATGCACGTACGTGAGAAACGCAAAGACCTAAAACCTAGCAGGAAATCGTATATAA
>JANZLF010000220.1:35401015-35412983 GCA_026546835.1 Erythroxylum foetidum | reverse complement strand
GAAAAGCTAGGATGGTAATAAACTATAAAAAATTAAATGATAATACAGTATTTGATGGATATTTTCTCCCCAACAAATAAAGTTTATATATATATATATATATATGTGAAGTTTTTCAGGTGCATGGCTGCAATTTTGTAGTTTGGTCTTGGTGTCCATTTCAGGGTTTGTATGGCTTCTCTGGCATGATAATGTCTGAAAGTTCAAGATGTTTATCAGTGGCATCTACTAGCCAGCATATGCATGAAGATTCCTTGCTCAATCAACTATATTAATACTAACTAATAGTGACAAGATTCTTGTTCTAGTAAATGTCTAATAAAGTTGATATAATTTTCTGATTTCTTTTCCCTTTTATTAGTTTAAAAAATACTCATTATAACTCTTATTTTTGTGTGACATTTTATGTTATATTTTTTAATTGTAAAATGATCTTAAAATAATTGTTTTAAGTAATGATTAAAAAATTCAACTAATTCGACCGATTTAATCGTAAAAATGTTGAATCAGTTTACTTTTCGGTTTGGTTTTTAATTTTTCAGTTTGATTTAGCTTAATAATCCTTAACGTTAAAAATCAATCAATTTATCAATCGATTTTGAAAATTAATTAATTTTTATAAATCAAAATTAATTACTTAATTTTTATTAAATATTTTTTTTAATTAAACTTTAAATTATTTAATAGGTAAAAACAATTTTTTTCAATTATATTTCAAGATTTTTAATTTTAATCAATCTTTAATTAATTTTTTATAACGATCTAATACCAGTTGAACCTTTTAAATCTTAAATTTCTTATCTTACCAGTTTAACTTTCAATCAAGTTTTGAAAACATTGATTTTAAGTTTTTGAAACTTTATTTTTTAAAATTAAATAGATCTAATAAGTCCAAATATGTTCTAACCTTAATAAAGAAACTGCAGAAAAAAAAGTCTGACCTCATTAATTATGTTTGTGTGAATGTGTACCAAATAACTGTTTTGTAACACTTTATTAACAACAAATTACAATGTTTATGAACTCTTTTTGGGATAAAATTTGAGTAGTTAAAAATTGCCTTGAATTGTACAAAGTATATACATAATCTTATTAATTAAGTTTCGTAAGGGAGCTAAGAAAATTTGTTTACGCTTTAAAAAACGTAGTTAAAAAAATTTGGTTATGTTTTAAAAAATGTAGTTAAAAATATTTGCTTATGCTTTTGAAAACTTAGCTAAAAATATTTGACTACAATTCTAAAAACGTAACCAATAATATTTAGCTATGAAAAAAAAGTAGCCAAAAACTATTACTACAAAAGAGAGGGGTTTTGACGATGAAATACAACGACGCCAAAAGATGCAAAATTGTGGTTAAAAGTAAATAACGATGAAAAATCGTCAAAAAATCATCATAAAAGCCCAGTAACAAAAAATTATTTACGACATTCTACATTAATTGTCACCAAAAAGATTTGGATACGATCATATGTTCGTCGCTAATAACAATAAGAGACGAGAGAAGCAATGGTCCAGATCAGTTATTGTGACGTTTAATTTTGGTGGATAAAGGTAATTAGCTTCGTTAACATAGTCGTAGGTAATAATGTTTACTGATGATTTATTTTGGTAGCATAATGTTTTTAGCTACGAAAATTAAAGCGTAGCTAAATATTATTAAAGACATTTTGAAAAGCGTCGATACAAGATTTGGTGACGATTTTATATTTGTAGCTAAAAACCTTTAGTGACGAATATTTTTTTAATTTGAAATTTAATTATAATTATTAACAACATTTTTAATTCATGTTAGTTTTTGTAACATAGTTTGATTTATAATTTAGTCACATTTTGTAATTATTATTGGTGACATATTGTTTAAATAATAATTAATTAAAATAAAATAAAAATGTTTCATAATAAAAAATGAAATAAATTTTATACAAAAACATGTAAATAAATTTTAATTGCAAAACTGAAGAAAAAAACTTTATCGACAAACTAAGAGTCCTCATCATCATCACTACTAACATATTGTGACCCAAATATTTGTTGGACCATCCTTTTTAGTTTGGTCAACTCTCTTTTAGTATAGTCTAATTTTTGTTCATTACGTTGTAATTTTTCTTCAGTACGATCTAACTTTTCTTTATTACATTGTAACCGAGCCTTAAGTAATCGATTCTCTTCTTGAAGCATGATTACATATGCTGGTCGTGACGATGATGAACCAATTGGCTTAAGGCCATGCCCAAGACCTTTGATATACCCTGATCTTATACCAAGGACATTGTTGCAAATATCATCCACATCGAGCTCATTTCCTTCAGACAATGATCTTTGCAACAACTCGTGCATCTTGTCCTATAATTTAAAATATTACTTAGTATTACATAAATAAATAAAAGTCTAAAATTGAAAATTTTATACTTACATAATTATTTTGCACCTCTTCGGACATCCAACCTTCACCTTCCTTGTAATATATCAGCTTATAGAATGTAATCCTATCACACTTTTGTCTATGGAGTTGAGTCTGGCTTTGTTATATAAATAAAAATTAGAATAAAATAGATTTTATTGTGTTAACTAATAGAATCATAACTTATAAACAGTACACATACAAATTCTTGTTGTACGACAACAAATGATTTGGAGCCAGTGTAGTGAGGAGATTTCATTTTTGCTTTGTTAACTTGTCTTTCTTACACTTCTCCTAAATAAAAAGAAGAAATAGTTATTAAACGACAAAACAAAATTAATGGAAGGAAATATAAAGAGAAAGAAGACAAATCTTAACATTGGCAGAAGCCTAATAATCACACATTTCACTCTAATTTTTTAGAGTGACCTGTTCTGGAACATGTCTTCTTACCTCCTCATCCGAAGGAAAAGACATGTAGTATTTATAAAGTCAATAACGATGATCCTTTGCCTTTTGTTTCAACAGTAAACTGACACAGCTTGAAACTTCAGAGTTCTTGATGTCGACGATATTGAGCTTCATCTGTGAACAACACTTATAAGTTAACTTAATCTTCAAATAAGTAAAACCATAATGCATGTAATAAAATGAATTGAAAAATTACCGAAACTTTATCCAAAGCATTTTTTAGTAAGTTTTCTTCCTTTAACTGCCTGGCATGCTGAAAGCAAGGCAATTCATTCATGACAGTGACTCCCAACTCACTGGAAAATTTTATTGATTGGAACTTATTAAAAGAACGATGTTGCATGGGGTCAATATACACAGACAACTTACTGTTTATTGCAACATTCACACATTGCAACTCAGATCCTTTTGTGATACCTCTATCTCTTTTTCTTATGCCGGTATTGGAACCTGACAATAAAAGAATAATGATAACAAAAAACACGTTAATCATTTAAATATATATTTGAGTATAACTGTAAATATAGGTCGTTAACAATAACAAACCTAAAAATCTCTCAGCACTAATTGAGGTATATATAGGTTATTGCTGACTGCCTTCATTGGAGGATGAATTCGATGATTATTGAACGATAAAGTTAGATTGATTTGGTTGTTGTGGGGGAGGAACATCTTCTGTAATTGCCACCCTCTTTCCCTTGTTTCTATAATGTCCTATTATGTTGAACAAATAAAACAAAATATCAACGTAACGCATAATCTTTACTCAAACATAAACATTCCATATGAATATGTGTCAAGCATAAGTATTTACTAAACATTCAGCATAAACATAAATAAATCAAACACCAACATTCTGCATAAATATAAGTAAATCATTAATAATACTCACTGATTCATCTTGAATAAACATAATTAAAACATCAATAACATAACTCAAATATTAACATAACATTTAAAACAATATAAATAATTTATTTTGCATTCAATCATCGTGATCAAGATGTTGAAAATCATCATCATTAATTACATTATCATTGAATTTTTCATCACTAATATATTAGGGCAAAGTATCATCATTGTCATTTAATTCATCCTGAGTATATTCTTCATCTTTTCGTATGATAAAAATTGGTTTGGACTTCATCCAGGTGTACTATGTTGTGATCAACATCTCTCCTATGAAATGATGATATACTTGCATCTTCTATTAGAGTGATTTCATCAACAAACTCCAATCCAATCTTTTGATAAACTTCATCTGCATCCTCATTGAATTGAACATTATCCCTTTCACAAAATCGAAGACAATTCGTTGTTGAAACTTTTTAACAATCTTCTAATTGCTACCCAATACAACTTCGTTGAGGTAAAAAGCTTGCTTCATTTGACTTGCAAGGATAAAAGGATCATTATCATATCATGTCTTACTAACATTGATGCTAGTAATATTCTCATTTACTTTCATGTCAGTAAGATTAAACCATTTGCACTTAAATAGAACAACCTTCTTATCATTGGTGAAGTGCAACTCTATTATTTCAAAGATGACACTGTAGAAGTCAATAGAATCATCGTCATGACATCCATTAACAACAACCCCATACTTTGAGCTTCTAAATTGACTATCTCAATCTTATATGTGAAATCTCACCCCATTAACAATGCAACATGTATATTTTTCCCATAAATATGAGGTCCACATGCCAAACTATATAATGTTGATGTTGCTTTTTACACTTACGATTATGCAACCATATCATCTTGTATGACAAAATGAGATTAGAAGTTATTTTAACATATAAATTGTCATATGTTCATAATATGTAACTTAATCTATTTCTAAACCATGATACAAACTTCAACTTATGTCTTTCTTCAACATTAATAATCCCTTTGTTACGAATGGACTCTTTGTGCTCTCTATTTAAAAAAGTAAATGATAATAAGGAAATGAGATTCAATAAACAAAATTCTAAAATGATTGTTTGAATCAAAAGGAATATACATTCTCCATATATATATATATCAACTTTCTTGCAATTGCTCAAAATATACTAATGGGTGATTTTGAATTCGACTTTACTTAACTCCATATATTTACTCACACCAAGTGACCTTACTTATTGGGAAAAAATTGACAACCCACCCTCTTCATCAAAATCAAAGTTATGTTCTGGTCTATTAAATCTTATCTACATATTACTTAAGTACATTGAACAAAATGTCAAGCATTCATTTGCTATATAAGCCTCTATAATAAACCCTTGAGGTTGAGCTCTATTATGTATATAACACTTAAGAGAACATAAAAACCTAAACAAAATATAAAATATTAGGAATTGTTAATAACAAATAACTTTGAAAAAAGAAAAAGCTAATAGGAATTACCTTTTAATTAGGAACATCCGTCGAAATTGAGCTGGTCCATAGAGTTTTGCTTCATATAGTAAGTGAATTGCTAAATGAACCATAACATCAAGAAACAATATGGGAATACTAGTTCAAGCTTATATAGAATCAAAGTTATGTCTTTATCCAATTTGTCAAGATTTTCAACTTTAAGTGTCTTGCAACATAATTGCTTAAAAAACTCCCCCAATTGACCCAAAGTTAAGGGCACATTCTTCGAAAAATACCTATGTATTCCATTAAGAAGTAATCGTTATAAAAGTACATAATAATCATGACTTTTCAACCATGATACTTTTTCCTCTTTTACATTTACATAATGACCTATATTTGATGCATACCCATGAAGAAACTTCACTGATTGAAGAAATTGACAAAAAGATTACTTATCCTTTTTTGACATGTTATAACAAGCAGGGGGAATAACGTGTGTCCCATCATCTCTTCTTTTCAAATGTAAGTCTTTTCTAATATTCATATCTTCCAAGTCAAGTCTAGCCTTAATTGTGTCTTTCGATTTCCTATCAATTCCTGTCACAATTCCTAAAATTGACTCGCAAATATTTTTCTCAATTTACATCACATCAAGATCATGCCTCAATAGTAATTCCTTCCAATATGGCAAATTGAAAAATATGATTTTTAAAGTCCAGTTAAGTTCAACATCATTTATGTTTCGCTTTTTGTTACTTGGGTATGTTTCAGGTGTAATGTTACACAAATTTAATAGCTGGTAAATAACATCATCACCAGACAGCTACAACGAAGGTTCACCCGATTCTACTTTGCCATTAAACTATTTTCTTCTTCACCATCTATTCCTATGTTCCAAATAATGAAGATGACCCGTATAACATATTTTAATTCGTAGCCTCATTGAACAAGTTTGATGGTCACACTCCAGACAAGCTATATATGTTGGACCCCGATTTTGATGTAAAAATAAGAAATATTCAAAAGTGGATGAGTTGATTGAAATGGAGATGAATAGCAAGAAGTAAAAAGAGAAAGTGTGAAAATATGAAGAATTGTGAAAAGTTTGACTTTTTGGCCTTTGAGGGTTGACTTTTGATTTAGGAAAAATTTGATAAAATGATCTACATGAAACTTGTAGATTATGTTAAGAGCTTTTTGTAACCATAAAGTTTGTAATTTTTCGATATCGGGAGGGAAAGTTATGATCAGTCAAAGGTTAGGTGTATTAGGGTTGACTTATATTATGGCTAAAACTTTGACTGAGCAATTAACCTAGTTAGAGGTTAATTTAACCTTGAAGTTCTTCATGAAAGATGAAGGATTTGATTTGATATTTATTTTGATATAAAGTATACAATTTTTCGATCAAGGAATAATAAGTTATGATTTTTTTAAGTTTATGTTATAATTTTAGCATGATTATTAGAGGACAGAACGTTTGACTGAAAAATTGACTTCTTTAGAGGTCAAATGGATTTTTGTGTTCTCATGAAAGTTGTAGGTGACTTTCTGATCTTCGCATCGATATAAAATATGACATTATTTTTGGAGTTGAAAGATATGAATTTTTAAAGTTGAGTTATGGTTTAGGAAATATTAATTTGGACAAAATCTTTGACTAAAAAATTGATCATTTTAGAGATGGAATTGATTGTGGAGTTCTTCATGGAAGTTGTAGAGCTTCCTTCAAGATTTCCATAAAGACTAAGTTTGTTAAAATAGAGTTAGGGATCAAAAGATATGAATTTTAGAAATTTTAGAATTAAAAAAAAAGGGTGAAATTTCGTCGCACTCATCCGAGTGCGACGCGTTGCACCCAGCCAGGTGCGACCTGGAAGCGACGTCGTGTCTGCTTGCACGACGCCGCTTCGCTGGTTTCTTCGTTTCTCCACGCGCGCATCCCTCAAATGTCATCATTTTCTTCCTCCAGCGCGATGTCGTTTTGCTTCTTCCTCTCTTCAGCGCGCGTCCATCCCCTCCGCACGGCGCCGTTTTGGAACTCCTCTATGCGAAGCCGTTTTGATTTTCTTGATTGTTTTTCCCTCCAATCCGACCTTTGTTCACTATTTTCCTTATATCTTTTCCGTCCGACATCCGATTGACTTGATTCTTATGACGTTGGATTCCTAAGACAATCATCTACATCCTCACGAAAAATTATGAATTTTTGAGATTTAATTAAGGGTTATTAATTTAATCAAAGTGAGTTGACTCATTTTCTGAATATGGTTCAGTATTTTGAGAAATTCGGGATATGTGGTGATCCGATTGAGGGGATTCTTGAGGAAAAATAAAATCAAGATATGGAGCTACAAGTCATAAGAAGAAAGTAAATTTCAATTTTGCCCCTAAGACTTTAAATTTCTGAATTTAAGTTCGGATTAGTGTGCAGTTTTGGATTAAGAACATCTGAAAGTATATTAGGCATAACTTTTGCTCTGGTAATCGAAATGAGGTGATTCTTAATTTGAATTAAACTAGAAACATAAAGGTAAAATTTTTATGAAGACATCAAATGTCAATTTTGGTATTAATAATGTAAATTTCTGGATGGAAATAACGTGCTGGAAAATGAGTTAGAACATGAACATATCTGAAATGTTTTGAGCATAACTTTTGATGTAGTGCTCCGAATTGGATGATTCTTATGGAATTATGAAATTAAGACATAGAGGAACATTTCTCTAGAAGGAAGTTTTGACAAATTCCTTCAAATTGATAGTGCGAATCAGATCCGTAAGTAAGTATGAAGTAAAGCAAGTATTGGGGGCATTTTGGTCTTTTAACTATCATTTAATGACATGGCCTCTTAACACATAAGGTGACGTCGTTTTAAGCAATATAAAGCCACGAAGTTGTCTGGAAAATCAGAAGAAAGGAAAGAAAATAAGAAGAAGAAGAAAGATGGAGAAGTTTCGTCCATGGAGAAAAATGAAAGAGAAATCTAAGTTTCGATTTTTCTACTTGATTCTTAGGGATTTTGAGGTTGTATGAAGAGAGAAAAAGATGGAGGAGCACAAGAGCTTCCTTCCAAGCCAAGATATAAATTAATTCTCCCTACTTTTGTAAACCTTTAGGAAATAGTTAGGCAATAATGGGTACAACATCAAGTTCTTTCTAGTATCCCACTAAAGGCAGCAACAATAACGTCAAGAATACAACAATTATTGGCATCTACATCAATAACAATAATAAGAGAAATTAACAAGAGAGTTTGCAAAATCACTTGAAATCATGCTTGCCACAACAGCCTGATCAGATCATCCGAAGATCTCCAAACAACAAACCCACCATTGGATATCAAGATCAACGTGTGCTATACCAGTTGTCAAAGTTTCAGCCCAATTGAAGCACGTTTCACCATCCAACCGTGAGTTTGATCAAAACTGCTTAATGCTAGAATTTCAAGATCCCCAAAGTCAACCCCAACTTTGACCACGAATTGTCGGAAAATCAGAACTCCGATCACAATTCTGACCTTTGGATATGAACTACTACCAGTAGAGAGTAAGCCTTCAAAGTTTGAGTTTGATCGTACCACAAACAACTATCCAATTGAGGACTTTATCAAGGCTGTTTAAAACTATCTCCCACTTACTAGTGTTTTCTCTCTTCACTCTCTTTTTTTAATTAATTACACAATGCAATCATCTCCTCTCTCTTTATACAACAAAAGAAGGAAGAAACGAAATTAAATTTAAACACAAACCATTTTTTCTTTCAATTATGAAGGTTACTTCTTTCAATTATGGAGGCTGCAAATGTTAAATATGGAGGGTTGACTAACATCTCTTTCATTTCGCAATTGCTTCAACATTTGTTATTGGAAATCTTGTTTTAAGCTTTGTTCATAACAACAAATCTTCTTTTTTCCTCTATCCTTTGCCTTATTAGTATTAGTATTAGTATTAGTTGGTTCCTTCGTCACCTCTCAAGCATCAATCTTTGAAACTACTTCTCATTAATAGTTGATGTTGACTTATTGTCTTCATGGGTTGGATTTTGAATCTTTAAGAATTGAGATGTAGAAGAGGGGTTAAGAATTGGATTTTGAATCTTTAAGGTTGATTCAAATTGATCTGAATCTTTAAGCTTCTCGTTGCTTTCTATGACTTTGCAGTTTGTGTTCAGTTTATATGATGTGTCTGATGAATGTCCTACTTCATTGTTGCTCTAATTTAATTTTTATCATATGAATATGCCATGAATTTGGTCATATGTTAAGTTGAAGAATGCAGAAACTCTTGTTGAAAGGTTGTATATGAATAGATATAATCATTGTACATAAAATTTTAAATCCTCATATTAATTTAAGGTTTCATTATTTTAAAGTCCACATTTGCTGCATAAATGATTAAAACAAACCTTCAATCCATGTTATGTATACTTACACAGCATGCTATCGTTGAGATTAAATTACATTGGATATGTAATACATCGTTATTCAACGATAGAACTCAAGAAAGATGTCTTATATATTAAAGCTGACAACCTACCACTTATAAACCAAATCTAATTAAACTCAAATATTACACCTGCACAATAAATGATACATGTCTTATCGGTATAATTAATCTTAAAGTGTTGAAATTTTTTTACGTTTAGTGTCTTAAGCTTTTAAAATTTTCAATCGAGGGATTAACATTTTAAAACGTTAATAATTCAGTTTAAAGCGCTAGTTTTTACTAATGCGGGTAATAGATAAATATCCATAAAGTACTTAATAGATATAATTAAAAATAACATTTTATATTGAATTGTTAAAGTTTTAAACGATTGATTACTTAATTGAAAATTTTAAAATCTTAAATATTAAATTAAAAAAATCATAAAATGTTATACACTTTTGATTATGTTATCCTATCTTATTTTAACCATTCACTCAATCGCTCCAATGTAATACGTAACATAAGCCTTGGTTACGTATCTCGGACCAAACGTGAAAAGGAAATAATGAAAAAATGCAGAAGTATCTTATTTTGATTCCATAACTTTCCAACGAGCTCTCTAAAGTCAAAACAAACGTGAATCCTCCAATACCTTCATGGGATCTACTTATCGAGATACGTCAAAGCTTTTCTGCAGTTTTCTATTATTTTTGTCCGGATCAAATATAATTGCAAAATAAATGCGAATATAACTCTTTTTCCTAAATCACGTGTGGAAGAGTTCAATTAAGTCAAGGGTTTGGGTAAGCTTTCATTAGTCAATATACACATTTTTTGAAGTTTGACTAATTGATATGAATTTATAATATCATCTCATGAACTATAAATAATTATCTTAATTTTCCCCAAGCATCAAACAATTTATCTAAACTCCAATTCTTTAAAAAATTTCAACATTTTATAACAAAAAAAATTCAATTCACATTCATTTAATCGCACAAATGTTTTCGAGTCTCAACATATAAATGTTTACATAAAGCATTTGACAAGCAGTGTGTCATTTCTGTGAAGGGAAGACAGAGCTACAAAGATGCATGCTCTAGGAGAATGCAATCCCAATAAACCAATTCTGCAATTAGCTTCTCGGCATCAATGCTAACTGTTGTAAAGACTGTTCCTGTTTTTATAACAACCAAGCAGGGATGAGAGGCACCTACAGAAAGAATCAAAGAATATAATTTTCCCAATTTGGATGTGGATTAATGAACCCGACCAGATCCAACCTGAAGTCTGCCAATCCAAAGCCTCAGCGGACTGTCCTAAACTAAAACTCTATCAAATTCGACTTAATCTGTTAATTTTAGATTAGGCCGAACCTAATCTCAGTGTCTGAATTGTCATTGGACTACAAGTATTAAACCCCTGATAGAAGTTCAGCAAGTAGCTGCGATGGTGCAATAACTCCACTTTGGACTGTCTGAAATGTGGGATATTACATAGGAAGCCATGCTTCTTTTTGAGTATCCACTGGCCCATTTCCAAAAAAAGAAGATAATTGTGAACTAAACCCTAAGAATAAGAAGTAACTGCTCTATACACTCAATATTTCACAAGTCAATCCATTCACATTGCAGATTGCGAAAGAGCTGACATTATCGAAACAATAGTGTTAAAAGAAATGTACGTTTACCATCAAAGAAGACC
Organism: Erythroxylum foetidum; assembly: GCA_026546835.1. NCBI lineage: Eukaryota > Viridiplantae > Streptophyta > Magnoliopsida > Malpighiales > Erythroxylaceae > Erythroxylum > Erythroxylum foetidum. Next base: position 35,401,629 of record JANZLF010000220.1, on the reverse strand, counting down.
TTCGGCTGCAGGCCTCCACTTCATTGCTTCAGCATCACTAAAGCACTTAACCATTAATGGAGTTTTTGCAGACTTCACATACTCCAGGTGGTTTCTGTGCTCTACTTCGAGTTCTTCAACTCTTGCCATTAAAACTTTGATGTTCTTTCTAAGTTGTTCAATTTCAGAAACTTGTTTTTCGCTCGTTTTGTTTGCGAAGTTGCTAGCTTCAAGACCAAAATAAGCACGTGCCACCAGCATTAGACGATCTTGTATGAATTCAACTTTGAATCCCACAAGTTCCAACATCTTTCTGCGGTTCCACCATGTGTGGAGTATATCTTCCTCAATATTCTGAACTTTAGTTATAGTCATACTGTATATAACCTCAGATAAGTACATGAAACATATGGATTTTATTCTTGGATCGAACATGGATTCGGAGCTAATATCTCCATGTTTGCCATTGATCAACCCCTTTAGAACGGGATGAAGATGCGAGGTGTAATGTATTTGCCATACTTGACAAGCCGTTTCTCATCGTCTGAAAGAACCAACTTGATTTTTTTTCTTGAACCAGTGCTAGAATCAAGCTTCTGTACGAGCAGTGTGAAAGCTTTCTCTGAATACGGTGA
>JANZLF010000220.1:35366657-35384022 GCA_026546835.1 Erythroxylum foetidum | reverse complement strand
ACACCCCTTATGATGCAACGTTAGTGGAGAATAATGGTTTTGTGGGGCTGTAACATGTCTTGCTTCCTTGCTGCCAGCTGCTGCACTAGCTCTTCATGTGTGTCGTTTCTAGCCCTTTCCACCAGCTGCTTCTTGCTTCTTTATTATCCCTCCAACTAACGTCTTTGGTTAATGGAATAAGTGACCCCAACAGCTGCTAGAATAGTGGAGAGAATAACGTGAGTGGGAGTATGGAATGATTTTCTAAGTGTTTGGTCCACTCTTAATCATTACAACAATACAGCTTCTTCTCATGCCTTTGTCTTCTATTAACGCACATGGAGCCTCTTCTTTTGTTACTATTTATTGACATGACAAATAAAGTTTGTGTCTAATGTATAACTCCTTCTCTTCGTTTTATTGCCTCCAGCTGACAAAAACTTGTTGCTCTCCACCAGCTGTAACTTTCTTCTCCTTAAACCAGCAGCTTCCACGTTAATCTCCTTTGGTCTCCACCAGCTTTATTATTTTTTTCATCTCCATCTACAGCAACGTTGCCTCTTCCACCATCAGCTAACGTGTTGGCTATCCCAGCTACAATATTGTTCTACTCCACTCGTGAGCTGCTGAAGTTGTTCCTCCTCACTAGCAACTCACGTTTTTTTTCCTCTTGGTTAACAGCTCACGTTTTGTTTTAGCTGCCAACGTTGTGCTTCCACGGTTCCACGAGCTCTTCATTTTTCCTCTATTTCTCCCTTAATTCTCCAGCTTCTCCTTGTGTGTCGTTTTCTTTATGGTTATAGACTGCTTTGGATTTTTTTTGGTCAGGGTTGCCCTCTTTAATGCTGAATGAAGGCTACTGGTTTTGTAAGTAAGTGAAGGGAATTTTGGGCATGTGTTTGTGCATGAATCCAGCCCTCTTTTGTGGATGGGTGTGTTGCCTTTTTTTCAAGTGAAGGGTGGAGCTGCATGCGTTGATGGAGGGTTGTTGGTGTTGCAATGAAAATAAAAAGAAAGCTCCAGCTCACGTTTCCCCTAAGGCACCAGTTATCTTCGGTTGTGGGTGGAGAATAATAGTTTTTTTAGGGCTGCAGTGGAGAGTGTTAAAAGAGAGAACAGCTTGGGTTTCGTTTTGTCTCTTGTGCGTGGATAAAAATGGAGGCTGCGTGATTTTCTTTTGTCCCATGCTCCAAAGTCTCCTACCAACAGCTGCTTGCATGATTTGTTTTTTATATCCGCCTCCAATATCCACGCCTCCAACAGCTCACTTCAATCACGCAGAATCCAGCATTGTTCTTTTGTATTTTTCCAACCATCTGCTAGCTACTCACGATTCTTCTTGAAAAACCCAGCTACTGTGTGTTTTCTTCGTATGTGTGTGGAGTAGAAAGTCTTCCTAAAACTCCAGCTGTCTTCCTCCTGTGATTTTTTTATTCTTCACCAGCTGCTTGCCTTCAATGTGAGTTGCGTTTCTTAGCCACCAGCTGCCAAATCTTTTAGCCACCAACTTCACTCCTCTTTTGTTTGCTATCTATTGAATAATTCCAGCCCTCTAAATCACGCCTAACCCTCCTATTTTTCAACTCTTCTGTTGCAGTAAATCTTGTCTTTTATATATTGAAAGTCCATCATCTCATGCTCTCTTTTATCTACCGCCAACTGCTGCTTCTACATCATTTTAGGAGAGTTTTTGTCACCTTTCACGCATAACTCTTTTTATTATTTGTTTTTCACACTTGCGCAGCTGCTTTCTTTTCTAACTTTAGGCTTTTAAATGTCCCAAATTTAATATGTGCCTAAAATTAAGACAAATAACGTTTAATTAGTGCAAATTAAATATGAAATGGACAAGAGTTTAACAAATTGTGTACTAAAAATTGATACAAAATGTCCATTAACAACCTTTAAACTTTATATATGTATGTATGTATGTATATGTATGTGTGTATGTATGTATGTATGTATATATTAAAAAATTGATGAATTTGAAATTGATTAAAGAATATTATTTTTATCCATTGAACAAATTGAAATTTAATTGAAGAAGACAATTAATTAAAAATTAATTGATTTATTTTGATTCATAAAAATCAATTAGTTTACGAAAATAATTGATTAATTAATAAATCGATCGATTTTTAATAAAAAAATTATTGAGACAAATCGAATCAAAAAATTAAAAATCAGACTAAAAATTAGTTGTTTAAGGATATGGTTAAACAAGTTGGATTAATTTGGCTTTTTAATCATCGATTTTACTTCATTGTATTACAACATTCATAAAGTTTTACTTCATTTAGATACTGACAATAGGAGATGTAGTTATAAATTGAGTCAATTTGTCAATGCTATGATAATAAGAGCTTAATTGTTAAGAAGTATGTGTTATAAATAAGAAAGGAAACAACATCAAAATGCCTGTGATAGAAATCACTAATACTCCACCAAACTTTACTAAAATTCGACAGAAAACAAGAAAAATTGAAGAATGAAAGTGAGTGTGTATTGGTGTCTAAAGAAGCTTAGAAGAGAGGAGTGGGGAAAAAAATTCTCGATGGTTCTATCAGCTGAAGACAAGAACTAAAGCCTAAGTCATTAACACGTGAGAACAAAAGAAAAAACTCATGTTTGAAGTTAATGAACTCAAAGCAGAGTTGTTTAACACATGTCTGAAGCATAAGGTTAATACTCAGTCGTTTAATAAAAGTCAGAAGCAACACAATTAAACACTGTCATTTTACATTATCACAAGCTCCAAATATTACAAAACTCACAGCAGAGGGAAGAACCTTTTAAGAAGTCACGAGGAAGGCACATGGAAGTGGGCTGATACAAGCAATATCATCCGAAAGTCATCTTCTTCTCATCAGCTACAAAACCAACACAGTTCAAGCATCATAAAAAAAAACGACAACACATTTACAGAAACTTCAATTTTCTATTTTCATTGTATTTAGTCTTTGAGAACGCAAAAATAGATTGAGAAAAGTTCAAAGAGTGCTTGAGTACATACCTTTGAGTACTAGGAGAGTTTGGAAGGGCTCTTTGCAAATGTAGAAGGTACACTCAATCTTTGTATTGTTTCTCTTCTTCTTCTTCTTCTTCTTCTTCTTCTTCTTCTTCTTCTTCTTCTTCTTCTTCTTCATAATAGTGAAAAACACTACATTAGTGGGTACCTTGGACGTAGATAGTCTTAAACTATCGAACCAAGAAAATCTGGTCTTCTTTACTTTTCTGCATTTATATACCTACAAAATTAACAAAACTTTATCAAGTTCTTTTGTTTGAAAGATAACAGTAAAGCAGTAATATCCCAACATCACTGGTGTCAGAGTATCAAAAACTTCCTAGGGAATTTCTTGGTCACTTCAAGCATCAAAGAATCATAAAAAATAGTCAATAAGTAAAAGTTTTTAAGTTCTTTACACTACAGTAATCATGGTAGGAAAAGAAATGGATGTTTTTACTAGTAAAGAAGACTTTACCATATGGGAACTCCAGATGCAAGCTCTTCTCGACTGTTATAGAGCTATAAAATACCAATATGATCTAGAGATTGATCCAGTAAAAAAGCTAAAGATGCAAAGACTTGCATATTGCAAGTTAATGCTTCACTTATCACCAACAGTGATAAGAAAAGTGCAGAATTTGTAACACTGCATAAAAGCTTTGGATCAATCTTGATGAATTGTATGCCAAGAAGTGTCTTCCTAATAAGATGACACTTCTTTACAATATTGTTAACTATAAGATAAACGCCTCTGTCTCTTTAGATGATAACCTAGACTATTTCTTTAAGCTAGTTTAAGATTTACAAGCTACAGATGAGAAAAATATCTGAGGAATATCAAGCTGTAGTAATCCTAAAAGCATTACCTTTAAAATTTAATGCATTCAAAAAGATAATTAAGCATGCTAGTGGAGAATCACTTACTGTAAAGAAGGTGTTAGATTCTCTAATGGAAGAAATAGTGGAAGTTAACCCTTTTAAGAAAGAAGCAGAAGTGATGTTTATAGAGAATAATCAAGAAAAGAAGTCTTAAAAGAAAAATAAAAAGAAAGGAAAGTGGCATAAGGGAAGTGGGAAAGAAAAGCACACCAAGGAAGGTGATGAAAAGAAGAAAAAGGGAAAAGGAAAGAAATGCTTTTACTATGATAAGGAGGGACATTTTACAAGGGATTGCAAAAAAAAGAAGAGGGATAAGGCTGCAGAAAGTAGAGTTTCAGGAAATGTTGAAAAACTAAAAGATTCAAGTGGAGATGAAATTCTAGCTGCCACCGAGGATAGTGAAGACCTTAATAGAGAGTGGATTTTTGATTCAGGGTATACAATGCATGTCACTCCTCATAGGGAATGATTAACTACATTTTAACCAGTCATTGCCAAGGTTAAAATGGCATATTTCAGGCAGCAAAAGATAGAGGGCATTGGAAGTGTTTCTATCAACATGTCTGGTGGAAAGAGAAGGACCCTCATGAATGTCAAATTTGTGTCTGAAATAAAAAGGAATATGATTTCTGAAAGCTTGTTTGATAAGCAAAGCTTTCAGATCAGTCAAAAGATGGACTCAGAGAAATCCTAAAGGATGGTAGAGTCATCATTAAAGAAGTGGAAAGGGGTGGGCTATACTATGTTATAGGCTTAACTGAAATAAATCAAATTTTAGAAAATGGAAGTCATGAACCAACCAAGCAATGACATGCAAAGTTGGGTCATGCAGGGAACAAAAGCTTGTTCCATCTCTCTAGATAAAGTCTAATCCCTAAACAAAACTTACAGAAGTTGGAATTTTGTGAATCTTGTATGCTAGGAAAGCACCACAGATCTAGATTTCAAAAGGAAGCTCAAAGAGCCATAGATATCATAGAATATGCTCACAGTGATCTCTGGGGGTCAGCTCAAGTCCCCACAGCAGGAGAGAACCTATATTTTATGTTTATAATTGATGATAGATCAAGAAAATGTTAGGTATATCCTATGAAGAGAAATAATGAAGCATTAGAGATTTTCATAAGATGACATACTCTTATGGAAAATCAGACTGGGAAGAAGTTAAAATGCCTAATGACTGACAATGGACTAGAATACTGCAATAAAGAGTTTAAGGAGTATTAAAAAAGTAAAGGAATCCTAAGGTACAAAACAGTAAGAGCTACTCCTTAGTAGAATGGAGTTGTTAAGAAGCTTAATAAAACTCTCCTAGAAAAGACAAGATGCATGCTCCTCTCTTTGGGTTGCTCACATTCTCTATGGGGGAAGCAATTAGGACATCATCCTATCTAATTAATAAGCTCCCAACCTCTGTTAATGATTACAAAACTCCATAGGAAATTTAGAGTGGTAAGAAACCTAAACCCACCCACCTTAGGACTTTCGGATGTGCAGGCTATGCACATTGGAAAGAGGAGAAATTGGAACCTAGAGTAATCAAGGCAATTTTCCTAAGATATCCAGAAGGTGTAAAGGGATATAAGATCTTACTACTCCAAAAGGGGGCCTATAAAATAATCATAAGCAGAGATGTCATCTTTAAGGAAGATGAATTCCCAAAGGGAAACTAAGGAAAATTTAGGGTCACTAAACCAATCAGCCCTTTTCATGTACCACCAAAACCTGAAGTAAGTGGCAGTACACAATCTAAAAATATGGATTCTAAAAAAAGTACTACACAGTATAAAGAAAGGAGAGAAGAGGCTAAAGGTGATGGTGAAGGAGAAACCTCACACCCAACTTCGAATGATGTTCAAGAGAACCTACAAGATTATCAACTCACAAAGGATAGTCAACTAAAACTCAGAATTCCTAATAGAAGGTACACTGAACTAGACTTGGTTGAATTTGTATGCTTCATGGCTGAAAATGTAGAAAATAAGGCTCTAAAAACTTATGATGAAGCCATAAGAAGCAAAAATGCAAGATACTAGAAAGAAGCTTGTGAGAAGGAATATTCTTCAATGATGAAGAATAAGACTTGGATTTTAGTCCCTAGACCTTATAAAGCCAAATTAATTGAGAAGAAATGGTTGTTCAAATTAAAAGAAGGAGTAACAGAAGCAGAACCAAGGATTTACAAGGCTAGGTTTGTAGCTAAGGGATTTAGACAGAAGGAAGGAATAGACTACAAGGAGATATTCTCTCCATTAGTCAAATTTAAGACAATTAGGCTTATATTAGTTCTAGCAACACTATATGACTGGAAAATCCATCAAATGGATGTCAAGATAGGTTTCCTATATGGAAAGCCATAGGAGACAATTTACATGAAGCAACCAGTCGGATTTGAAAATAAATAAAAAAACTAGACTAAGTTTGCCTATTGCAAAAATCCTTATATGAGCTTAAAGAAGCACTTAGACAATGAAACAAGAAGTTCCATGAGGTTGCTACTAGTATGAACTTCATCAGAAGTCATATGTCTACTGTCTATACTTTAAAGATCTAGGAATGACTAAAGCAGATTTTTATGTTAGTCTATGTAGATGATCTTATCATCACAGGGAAAGACTTGAATGGAATTCAAGAAGGGAAGATTGATTTATGCACTCATTTTGAAATGAAAGACCTATGAGAATCTCATAAGAAGGAAAGCTTTGGCTTGCTTAAAGGAATTGCATAATAAGGATCCTATCTCAATTCAATATGGAACAAGCTAAGCCTAATTCAAATACCCTTGGGATCACATCTACAAATGATTTCTGACAAGTGTCCTAAGACTGAGGATGAACAGAGGGTTGGGCTCACTATCCCTATGATGTAGGTATTGGAAGTCTAATATACCTTATGCTATGCACAAGGCTTGACCTAGCCTATACTATTAGTATCCTAAGTAAATTCATAGCCAATTCAGGTTTAGAACACTAGAAAGGGCTCAAGAATGTTTTCAGATACAAATATGGAACAGTGGACTACAGATTACGCTTCTAAAAAACAAAACTAATCAAATGAAATTACTTGTCGCTATATAGTTATGTGGATGCAGATTATGCAGCAGATAAGGACACAAGGAAGTCAATCTCAGCATATGTATTTACACTATCAGCAAACATAATAAGTTAGAAATCACAACAACAATCAGTAGTGAGTTTATCAACTACAGAGGCAGAGTATTATGCTATCACAGAAGTAGTACAGGAACTAACATGGTTATCAAGAATACTAAAGGAAATTAACATAGACATCACAACACCAGTACTATATACGAATAGCCAAAGTGTGTGGTACCTTAGTTGAGATCCAGTCCTCCATGAACGATCCAAGCACATAGATGTGCAATTGCATTTTGTCAAAGACCAAATCGCCAAAGGAATCTTCAATTTGGAGAAAATCAAAGGTGAGAAAAATCCTTCTAACTTCGGAACAAAAATAATAACACAAAGAAATTTAATTTTTGTAGGGACTACTTACAGATTACAAAAGCCTCTTGATTCAGAAGGCAGATCCATTAGATCTCACTAAAGTGGCAAAGATTAGGGTTTTGGACTTTTTCAAATCACTCTAGGGTTTCACCTGAGCAAAGATTGACAGAGTAGGAGGGAAAATGCGATGGAAATCACTCAAATTCTACATAAAACAAGAAAAATTAAAGACTGAAGGTGAGCGTGTGTTGGTGTCTGAAGAAGCTTAGAAGAGAAAAGGGGGAAAACATTTTCGATGGTTCTATTAGCTTAAAGCAAGAACTAGAGCCTAAGTCACTAACATGTGAGAACAAAAGACAAACTTATGTTTGAATTTAATGAACTCAAAGCACAGTTGTTTAACACATGTCTGATACATAAGGTTAATACTCAATCGTTTAATACAAGTCAGAAGCAATACAATTAAACACTGTCGTTTTACATTATCACAAGCTCCAAATATTACAAAACACCCAGCAGAGGAAGGACCTTTTAAGAAGTCACATGGAAGGCACATAGAGGTGGGCTGATACAAGCAAACTCATCTAAAAGTCATCTTCTTCTCATCAGCTATAAAACCAACACAATTCAAGCATTAAAAAAAAACAACAACACATTTACAAAAACTTCAATTTTTTATTTTCATTGTATTCAGTCTTTGAGAGTGCAAAAATAGAGTGAGAAAAGTTCAGAGAGTGCTAGAGTACACATTTGTGGGTACTGGGAGCATTTGGAAGGGCTCTTTGCAAGTGTAGAAGATACATTTAATTTCTGTATTGTTTCTCTTCTTCTTCTTCTTCTTCTTCTTCTTCTTCTTCTTCTTCATACTAGTGAAAAACACCACATCAGTGGGAACCTTGGACGTAGATAGTTTTAAACTATCGAACCAAGTAAATATGGTCTTCTTTATTTTTCTGCATTTATATACCTGCAAAATTAACAAAGCTTTATCAAGTCCTTTTGTTTGAAAGAAAGCAGTAAAGCAGTAATATCCCAACAATGACAAACTAAACTTGCAGTAATTCCTTTATAAAGAGAACTACAAAAACTAAACTCACAAGTGCAAGAGATTAATATCAATGTCTTTGGGAATTCTTCGACGGTCAGGAAACTTGGGAAGCAAGAATGAAATGGATTTGACAAAATTTGGGTAGGAATTGTACTTGCTAAAATTATTTCCAGGCCTGCCATTTGCTTTGATCTTTATCTGCCATTACTTTGGCTTGAGTTGTAGTTACCAATGGCCTGAGAACATCCCTGACACCCTTTTAGGTCCTGGAATGACTTCTTCTTCAAACATCAGCCGCCAAATTTCCAGTTGAAGCTGTATAATGGAAGAAATCTCTAGCCATAGATTGCTAAAAACTCTATAGCACTAAGAATCTACTCAAATTTCTCATTTGACATGTAGTATGGAAAGCTAACTCTTGTCCATCCTGGCTTAACCTCAAGATAAACCTGTGGCATTAGGTGACAAATGGCCTTAGGTTTCGAAATCTGAAGTTTTTAAAGCTTGGTCTGAAACTCGATCAAATTGGAAAAGTTACTGACAATTTCAGACTTGCTTACCTTCTCTATGGAAGATCTTATGGATCGAGAGGTGGCTTTATCGATGTGTTGCAATTTATGACCATAGGGTTTTGCACAAGCACAGCCTCCTCTAGCCTGAATGCCAAAGAGATCATTCAACAGAACTGCCACAAAAGGTCCATGAAGAGGCTTGTCCCTCTTACTCCCTGTCTCTCCCCACATGTAAAGACTCTTCCTACCTTCTAAATCCTTACCATCTATTGGACTCCCAACTTGACAACGTTTGAAGACAGGTACAGAGATGCTAAAGGCTTGGTGAGGCAGTCAGCTAGCTGTGAGAAGGATGGAGTGTAGGAGGTGGAGAAGAAGTCTTCGGTGATAGCATTACAAACGAGGTGACAGTCGATTTCAATGTGCTTGGTTCATTCATGAAACATAAGGTTTTTTGAAATATGGATGGCGGCCGCATTGTCGCAATCTAGAAGTAGGTAGAGATGCTGGAAGTTGCAAGTCTCATAGTAAGTAGGTGATCCAACGAGTCTCACAGAGAGCACTTGGCATGCTCCTGTACTCAGCCTCAGCAGAAGAACGACTAATAGTCCACTGTTTTTTGGTTTTCTAGGATACTAAAGTAGCACCTAATATGACGCAATAATCGGTGAGGGACTTCCAGGTATAATTGCATCCATCCCAGTTAGAGTCAGAGAAAATATAGAGGTGAATTGTTGGTTACGATGGATATAGAAGCCGATAGGCTGCAGTTCTCTTGAGGTAGTGAAAGAGATGTAGCAATGTGTCCCAGTGTTGCTGGCGTAGGGCGGAATTGAACTGGGTTAATTGATGGATTGCAAAGGAGACATCAGGGTGGGTTAAGTTTAAATAAAGGAGTTGTCCGACTATCTGCCAGTATTGATTAGGGTTTCTTAGTAAAGGGCCATCATCGGGCGTGAGTTTTCGACCTTGAGTAAATGGAGCAATAGCATCTTTTAGACCTAGTAAGGTGGCTTCCGTGAGGATATCCTAGATATATTTATCTTGTGATATGGAGATGCCTTTACTGGAACGATGTAGCTCGAGTCCAATGAAATATTTAGCTAGCTCAAGGTCTTTGATAGTGAACAGATTATGTAGGCAAGTTTTGACGTCCATAAGGAGTTCCTATGAAGGACTAGTAAAGAGGACATCGTCTACGTAAATGATGAGAGCCAAAAAATTTTGAGTAGATCCTTTGATGAATAAACATGGATTCGAAGGTGATTGAAGAAAAAAGTAAGTCAAGAACTTGGAGGTGATTTTGTGGTTTCACTGACGACCGACTTGTTTAAGGCTGTACAGAGATTTACGTAACCAGCAGACTTGAACTAGAGCAGCTTTGGAATACCCCTAGAGAGGATGAATGTATAATTCTTCATTGAGAGAGCCATGTAGATATGAATTGTTGATGTCACAGTGATGCAAGGGCCAGGCGAATGAAGCGGCTATGGAGATCAACATGCATACTGTGGTGGGCTTAGCAACTTGGGAGAAGATTTCAGTGTAGTTCAGACCTTCCTTCTGATTGTAGCCATGGACAACTAATCTGGCCTTGCAACGAGCCACCAACTCTTCTGGTTTACGATTTATTTTGAAGATTCATTTTGTATGTAATACTCGTTTGCCTGTAGGGAGAGTGGCCAACTCCCATGTATTGTTCTGTTCAAGAGCATCGAGCTCCAACTTCATAGGGCCGACCCAAAGAGGATTAGTAATGACACTAACAAAAGAAAGAGGTTCACATTTAGTAGCAACGTTGGCCATAAAAGTGAATGGGTTGGAGAAATGAGATAACAAAGAAGTATGAGATGGGGAACAAACCTGGAGTGTCAAGCTGTGCCAAGGGATCGAAGGGAGGTAATATAATCATGTAAATAAGAAGGGTGAGACTTTGTAAGACTGTTGCGTCGAAGTGGTGGAACATGAGGTGAGGGTGGGTTTGGGTTCGGTTAAGAAAAAATAGTAGTATGTGAGTCTGATGTGTGTTGGTTGTGAATTGGGGAGGTAAGTAGAAAGTTTTCTAGTTCATGTGAGGATGAAGGTAGGTTGGGGGTTATAAGATGGTCAGTGGGGCTTGTAAGAGTATTTGGGATAATAGGATTGTGAGGATGGTATATATGGTGGGAAAATGGAAAATGGGTTTCGTGAAAAGTGACATCGTCTGATAAAAATATTTTATGATCATTAAGATCAAGCAATTTAAAACCCTTCTGTCCAGATACATAGCCCAAGAAAATGCATTCGTATGCACAAGGTTCTAATTTGTCTTTAAAGAGTTTGGGATTTGTTGCATAATAGAGACAGCCAAAAACCTAAAAATTGTTGTAGGAGGGTGGTTTGTGGTAGAGTTTTTCATATAGGATTTTCCAAGATAAAATTTTAGTAGGGAGTTGATTGATAATATAAGTGGACATAAGAACGTTAATTGAAAATTTTTATGGAAATCTATAGTGCCCCCATGTGAATAGAATTGGTTGTGTCCTCCAGTGGGATCACAGGTTTAAGATGAGGGATTTTGGTTTTATTTGTAAAAAGTACGGGATTATGGCTCATGTGTGTAGAGGCCCCCGAATCTACTATCCATAAACCGTCATCATTTTTGCTACTGCTAAAACTAAAATGGATTGGGTGCGTACCTGCGTAGCTATTGTAAGCTATATGATTAATTTTAGCCGAGGATTTACCCTTAATTATGTGCATTAAGTCCTGGACTTGTAGCGTGAGTGCTGCTATATCAACTTCAGTTTTGGACTGCGGTTTGGTCTTTTGTTCCTCAAAGGGGCCGTTCACATTCACTGCAGCATGCATCGATTTTCCCTTCTTCTTTTGTAGTTCTTGTACCACTTTGGGATTCCATGCAATTAGAAACAAGTATCCTTCATATTCCCCTTTTCCTTGCAATGCTCACAGAATTTTTCATCTCTCCGGTTATCGAATATTTTTCCAATGACGTCCCAGTTTACCTGTTTCTTAAAGGTGCTTATGTTTGCCATGGGACCTAACCCCCATCAAATTTATGTTTTTTAGTGTTTACGTTCTTTTGTTTCTCTATCATAAGTACCATGGAGTATGCCTTATTTACCTGCGGCAAGGGTTCCATCAACATAATCTGGCTCACCCCAATTGCGTATTCCTTTCTAAGTCTTAACAAGAACTGCATCAATCTGTTTGTGTGATTTGGTATAGGTGAGGTCCACTGGTTTCACTATAGCATCTCTTCAGCTCATCCCAAAGATCCTACGTCGTCATCACCACTAGGAAGGAGTCAGATATCTCCTTCGATAATGAGTTAATGATCCAAGCTATGACCATATTATTTGCCTTTTTCCACTGCCTCATAAACTTTTCGTTTTCAATAGGTGGTTGTATCTCTCGATTTATGAAGCCGAGTTTTCCCTTAGCTTTCAGTGAAATAACCATCAATTTACTCCATGATAAATAGTTTGCTCCTTCGAGGGGCGTATGTACAAGGGGATTTCCTGGGTTATCTGCGGCTGTGATGTGGTAAACTTCCTCATCGACAGTGATTTCTGCGCTGTCTTGAATCTCCATTGTTACGTTTACAAGGTAAGGTTTTTAGGACAATAAGGTTTTAATGGGTAAAGCAAAAACTCTTCTCTGATACCATGATAATTCTTCGTGGAAGGATACGAAGACACCATTTTATTTAGTGAATGTTGAAATATATACAGGATTCAAGTCTGTACAAAAGAATAAAAACACTCTCTCTCATCTAATGAACAAATATTCTGCACGATTATGTACAGGTTGTTGTTGCGAGAGGGTCGTTTGTCTAGTGCGGAAGGTGTGATGGTATGGGCCTGTCAACACTATCAACGGTCCAAGGTATTCATTTAGTAAACAATTTTTTTATCCTGGGACTTCAGGATTCACATAAATTAAAGGCGCTAAGCTGAGTACAGGGGAAGGGCTGGAGTAATGTGATATGTGAGAGTGACAATCTTGTGGTTGTTCACAATATTGTGGAGAGTGGCAGTTTAGATTTTATTTCCTTTGGTGCTTTAGTGGACAACATTAGAATGCTATTGATTCAATTTCAGGGTAACTACAGGGTTGTTACAGTACCCAGGCAAGCTAATATGGCTGCCTATGGACTAGCTCAAGCTACTAGAATTGATGAATTTGTTGGTGAGTGGTTTCATAACCTACCCAACATTGTTAAGGATATTTTATTAGCTGATTCTATTTAATAAAACAACCCTATTGTGTTTAAAAAAAAGAGTAATTTAAATGATAACCTACTAAATTAGCAACTAACATATTATTAAAAAGTCAATATCGTGATCCTAATTATGAAAATATTAATTTCAATTAAACAATTTATGTGCTCTTTTATAATTTTTTCTTTTGGATTGGCATTTAAAAAGAAAAATTGATGTGCCGTTTTAGATATTAAACTTAAAAGATAGAAATAAATTCAAGGCGTCATGAAAAAAAAAAAACAGAGCTTTCAAAATAACATCCTTTTTATTACCACTTGCACACCATCATTCACAAAGTTTTATTGCATCAAAGTCCAGATCAGGACCTTGAACATAACAGTACATAACCATTTGTTTAGCTTCCACTAAAACTGGCAAGACAACAAGTAACTTCGGATTAAGTATGTTTAGCTTCTGCTAAACTAACTAGTAATCCAACAAAGGAAATGATTTCCAAGTTATTAAGTTCATGACAAAGGATAAGCACCTTAAACTTCAGGGTTAAATATATCGGGATCGTTTGTAATTCAACTTTACCTTTTCGTCTCAATCTTTATGTCTTGAAAATTATTATTTACTTCCTTATAATAATATTTGACTATCATATAACTTGTTTCATTATATTTCATCAATTTTTCACCTATTTTACAAAACGACGTAATATTGAAAATTTCAATTTTCAATACGATATCGTTTTAGAGTTATAAATAGATGAAAAATCAATGAAATGTGATAAAAGGAGTTATATAATAGCCAAATAATAATCAAGGAGGTAATTAATATTTTTCAAAACACAATAATTGAAATGAAAAATGAGATCCCGTGTAATTAACCCTAAACTTTAAAATAAACCAGGTTGAGATCCAAGTCTTTTGGAAGGGTTCTTCCACTTGGGAATTTTGGAAGTAAGCTCGCAATGCATTTGGCGATTTGCATGTAAGATTCATACTTGCCAATCATAATCTCAGACTGATTAGAGTATTTTGTGCTGTTCTGTGTAATGGAATCGCAATCTCTTCTTCTGATTGCTTGCATTATACCTGCCAAGGGCATCAAGTTGCCACCAGCGAACTCTGAGTATTGATCCTTGTACAGTGCCTTCTTCTTGAAAGTCCAGCTTCCAGATTTCCAGTTGAAACGATACAATGGCAGGAATCTCGGGCCATAAGTGGCCAGAAACTCAACAGCAGCAAGCACAAACTCAAATTCTTCGTTGGACATGTAGTATGGGAAGCTAATCCTTGTCCATCCAGGCTTCACCCCACTGTAACCCTAGTTCATTGATTCAATAACAATTTCAATTCGAATTATCTTTAATTAGAAAATTATCTAATTTAATTTTAAAAAACTTGAAAATGATTTTTTATAATAAAAAACCACTTTTAAAATTAAATAAAACACTTTAATTAATTAAGAAATTCTTTTCATTATTTATTTAGGGATTATGTTTTCAATTAATTAAAAATCATTGCTTAATAAATTTGAAAACTAATTTTAAAATTATTAAAGAATGCTCAATTTTCTTAATTAATAAATAAAAATATTTTTAGATCTAATAAAAATAATTTTATAATAAATAAAAAATCTTTTATTCATAAATAAAGAAATTATTTTTAAATAAACAGAATAAATAATTCTCTAAATAAAAATAATACATTTATTTTATTTCAATCAAATTAAAATAAATAAACTTTAAGAAATATTTTCCTTAATTATTTAAAAAATATAATTAATGATAAAATAAATAAGGATTAGTTCTTAATTACTTGTTCTATTGCAGATTTGATGTTGAGAGAAGTGATCTGATTCACATTAAGCAAACTGTGACCATAGGGTCCTGCACAAGCACACCCGCCTCGAGCTTGTACACCAAATAGGTCATTGAGCAGAACTGCAACCAAAGGTCCATGAAGAGGCTTGTCCCTTTTCTTCCCTGTCTCTCCCCACAAGTAGAAACCTGTATCTTCACCGTCATTATCACACTCCTGAATATTGTTGGTTGTATATATCAGGAAAGACACTATAGCTTGTCTCTTCACCTTCGTATTCCCTAAGATCTCTATGTTCTTGTTCGAACCAAGCCTTTCCAGGGCTCTCCTTGTGTAAATGTCTTCTTGTCTCTCTATAACATGGTATGTGATGTAGGTTTTGACCCAGAAAGCTAAAGCTGCTCTAATGGTTTGAATGATCTGAGGTGTTCCACCATTCTCTCTTTCTTCTATCTCATTCAGATATAGAGTATCCTGCAAATTTATTCATTAAACTTTTGAAAAGAGAGAAGAAGATAACTCATGAAACTTACTTTTTCATTGAAGCCATTCACATAATTGACAGTTCCACCACCACAGGTTGATGGTGGTGAAGATCTCAATCTGTATAAGACTTTATTCATCAGAAGTATTCCTGGTGTTCCAGGTCCACCCAGAAACTTGTGGGGACTCAGGAATATAGCATCATAACCATCAATCTCACCAGATTTCATGTCAATCTCCGCATAAGGGCCACTGATTCATCAAATGATTAGAAAGTTAGATAATATAGAAACCAGAAGAATTGTTGAAGATACATAATTGACAAAAACCTCGCAGCAAAATCGAAGCAAGCGAAAGCTCCATGTTCATGAAGTAGTCTAGCGATTGCTCGAGTATCTGAAAAAGTTCCTGTCACATTACTGCAAGCTGAAAATGAACCCAGGATTGGCCTGTTCGAGTACTTATGTGATTGAAGTTCTTTCCTGAGAGCTTCAAGGTCAATCAAACCACTGTCATCTAAACCAATCTCTACCACTTCCGCCAAGCTTTGACGCCATGAAAGGATGTTGGAGTGGTGCTCATATGGTCCAATGAAGACTACCCATCTCTCATCATTTCTCAGGCACCTTACAACTCTGTCTCTCATGGTTGATGGTACGGTAATTTCCATAACCTCTTGTAACCGTTTGATTGCTGCTGTAGTTCCTGAGCCACAGAAGATTATTGCATCGTCTTCTTTGCCTTCTAAACACTTTTTGATGTACTGAGAAGCTACATGCACCATTTTTGTGGTCTGATGTCCGACATAGCTGTCCCCAGTATGAGTGTTCCCTGTAATCCAAGTAAATATTCATAGTGAATATGCAGTAAAATTCGCTTAAATAATATGATCACCATCAACTTAATTACCATAGAAGGGATGAACTTTGTTCATGATGAAACTTTCGATGTAGTGAAGAGAACGTCCTGAGGCAGTGTGATCAGCATACGTAAGTCTTCTTTTTCCAAAAGGAGTATCAAAGTCAACGTCACTGCCAATGATTTGAGAGCGAAGCCAACTCAGTTTTCTGTCAGATGAAGAGTTGGCCTGATCAGGGACGATGGACTCGGCTAGTTCTCCAAATGATTCAGAGTGAGTATGGTGCAGTACATCATCAGACGATGTATGAGAAGCTGAACTACTTGTTCTTGCAGGTGAACTGGTGCCGTTGGTACATATGGATGAGGTCAGTATTTGAAAGGGTTGCTTGACTTCCATGATCGGAGACGTCGGGAAGGAGAATCAGAGGAAGAACAAGCTAAGAAGATGTTTGATTATGGAGTAATGTAACCGGCTACTTATATACAAAATGAAGGTGATGAACTCTGGTTGGTGACGATCATAAATTTGTTCAAAAATGGACCACAACGATTGCAACACATTTTTGTACAATAATTTAGAAAATTTTCTCAAAATTTTTAGCAATCCTTTAGGCTCTTTTTAGTGAAAGAGATGTAAAGTAACACAGTTTTGTTCGCTTTTATAATAGAATGAAATGAAAACAAAGGTTTCATGATATATTCTATTACATCTTAGGCAGTAAAAATGAAAAATTTTAAAATTTAGAATGAAACGTAAATTAATAAATATATATACTATTTAATATATTATCAATAATTTTTCATAATACCAATTATTTATTCTTGTACCCTAATAACAAACAACACAACACAATAATATTTTATAATTACTAATAAATTGTGTATAATTGATAATAAAATAATAAAATTTTCATTAATAAAAATAAAAAATATATAAAAACTTATTCTTTAATTGTTTATCACATTACCGTGACATATTTTTGATAAGTCACAAATATATTTCTATGTAAATAAAAATATAAATAAATTATTTTAAAATATAAATCAAATAGAATAGAATAAATTTTATTAAATAATTGATAATAATATTTT
>JANZLF010000220.1:35268925-35281627 GCA_026546835.1 Erythroxylum foetidum | reverse complement strand
ATCTGGAACATACAGTACATCTTCTAGAGTTCTTGGTCCTTTCAGGCTCTCGATGACAACTGCTCCTCTTCCCTGGGCAGAAATCAATTGCCCATTTCCGATCTTTACTCTACAGGTATGCTTCTTGTCTAGATTCTTGAATATGCCCAAATTGCTAGTCATATGGTTGGAGCAGCCACTGTCGACCAGCCAACTGTCATCTGGTATTAAGGTGTTATGGCAAGAAGCTACGAGCAGATGATCCTCTTCTTTCTTATCTGTTGTTCGGGCCTCCTCTAAGTTCTGCGACTGATCTTTGCTCCTGCAAAAATTTGTCGATATGCCTAAGCTTCTTGCACTTCCTGCACTTTACGTCAGGTCTCCTCCAGCATTTATAGTGGGGGTGATTAGACTTACCGCAGTGTTTACAGGGTTCTCTTTGGGATTGGACTGAGGTCTCCGCCGCATCTTGCTTCTTCCCTTCCGAGCCACCCTTCGACCAGTGCTTCTTCTTTCCTCCACCGCTAGTTTTCTGGCTTGCCCTTAAGGCACCCTCGGTCACCTCTACGGACCTCATCGCTCTCCTCTGTTCTTGGGCTTGCAGAAAACTTAGCAGCTCCGATAGCTTCAAATCTGCCATGTCTCTGGTATTTTCCAGAGAGATGATTGTAGCTTCGAACTTCTCTGGGAGAGAAATCAACATTTTCTGCACGATCTTTTCATCCTCAATTTGAATCCCAAGAAGCCTGATCTTATCCGCAAGATCCTGTAATTTTTCGGCATACGTTTTTATAGACTCATTGTCAGTCATTTGAAGCTTATCAAACTCCCTCATCAAATTAATCACCTTCATGCTCTTCACTCTCTCATCTCCTTCGAACTCAGATTTCAAATAATGCCAAATCTCCTTGGCCGTCTTTAAATGCATGATCCTCGTGAATAATGAAGGACTCACGGCTGAATAGAGGCAAGACTTGGCTCTTGCTTTTCTTGTAAGTCTTTCCCTCTGAAACTTAATCTGATTCACGGTTGCATTATCTGCTAATGGGTCTACTTGATAGTCCTCTTCGATCGGCTCCCACAAGTCTAGACCTTCAAGATACGTCTGCATCTTAACTGCCCAGATCTGATATGATTCTCCATCAAATACAGGTGCCTGCATGCTAAAGAAGCCTTCCATTTGTGGTGATTACTACGTCTCCGAGGAAGCTCCTTCCTTATTTGATAAAATGCTCCACAGACCCCTTAAGATCAATAATAGTGCTCTGATACCACTCTTATTTTAGGAGTTCGTATTTGTGTATTTGTGTATTTACGTATCGTAGGATACATAATTATATGAGAAGAATGAATGAATTTCATTTACTCTGTACTGTTTTTATACACTTGGCTGTCAACACTCTGTTAACAGACTTTACATTTGACTTACTTCTTGATTCTTGATTTACAAGATGTCTAAGACACCGACAAATATCACCCCACTTCGTAGAGCATGCATTTGCAGATCTTCACTCATTGATGACTGAAATAATAAATAACGGTGTGTTTTATCACTTCCCTATAACCAGCAGAAAGAAAATTGAAGTTCCTAAAGTCAAGTTTACCACAAATGTTTTCTTTGGCATTAATATCACTTGCAAAGATCACAAGTAATACATCAAAGAGTCCAGTTGATGACTAGATTCCTACAGAGACGTGTAATGATATGTAGAGACCCTGCAATCTCAGGAACTTTGTATATTTACACTACATCCTACACTTTCTATTATTCCCAAGATACTTCAACTACCTAGTCCGTCAAATGCAACTGAAAATCCCTAAATGCTAACACCATTTATTAACATTTAATAAAGTTAAGTTTCATTATCTATCTGGTAGTTATTGTTTCCCCTCCAATGGATCAAAAGTAAAGTTTCATTAAAAGCTCCCAAGGAACTAGATCATATTCTTACCCCCAAATTCTGGTTTTGTTTTGAAAAGAGCCTGTCTTTCTTAATTTAGCTTATCATTCACTAAATTGTTTCAAACATGTCTACATTTTATACTGCATGGTTTATGAATGATTGGACCTAGCCAAAGGTGGAATCAATCATAGTTTGAACATATTATTATGTGATTTTATCCTAATATTTTCAAACCCAAACCTAAAAAATGGAAAAGGAAACTTGGGATATGCTAATTTGATTAGTTTTTCATTTTCATGACATAAGCTACTTCATTAATCTGATCACTTGAGAGCTTCTTCTAAGTCTATTTAACTTTGTTTTTTAATGGGTGACAGGTTTGAGCATATAATTCAGTTTTCACTCCTCACGCCGTAAGAGAAAGAATTGTGAAGATTACTCATAATTGCGGTGTACGTTGGCATTTCTTCGATCGTTCATTCAATCTTTGGTGTGTTTTAGTTGTCAAAAGGAATCAAGCCTTTGACATTTGGTGGTATCAGATTGTCTTCAAGGTACGATTTGTTTCTACATAATGGGTTTTTTTTGGTGGAGTGGTACAAGTGTTCTTTTATGAATAGGCTTGAGGTTCTTCAAAAGGGCTCAGATGTATTGTTCCAACTATGTAGAGCTTGTTAGGAATAGGATGTGGTCTCATGAGCACAGACATTGATGTTGCAAGCCAAGCCTACATTGCTGTCATTGTCCATTGCTCATGAATGCATTTACATTCCATATTTTATTTCAATTTCCCTTTTGGGCGTTTTCTTTTATTTCGGTAGCCCTTTTTTTATCAGGGGTCTGTGGCACTAGAGCCACTGTTATCAGGGGTATTAGATATTGGTAGGTTTGCAGGTAGAAATCAAGGGGGTTGCTCTGATACTATGAAAACAAAAGCAGAGGAAAGGTAGCATATAGGGTATTTTGAGGGAATAATTGTATTCATTGTGCAAAGTATGTACAGAACAATATTTATACTACTTTGTCTAAAAGACTATTGGTTGAAACCCCTAGAATCAAGGAAAATATTCTAACAACCTACTGATATATGAATATGCTAGCTGTTCACACTACAGGAGGAGGAGGTAGAAAGGACAAAGAAGAAAAGGATAAAAGGAAAATAAGATCATTGAGCTTGTAGCTAGGCCGGCCACTAGTCTTCATATCACGGTCCAACCCATTGTTATAGGTCTTTTATCATCTGCCCCCCAAGTTGGAGGATTTGTGAATAAATCCGAACTTGCCAAGTAGACTCGAAAACAAGCGTGCAGACAACGCTTTTGTAAATAAATCCCGATATGCTCCTTGGTGTTCACATAGTGCAACTCAATTAACCCTAGATTCACACAATCGCGAACCAGATGTAAATCTATCTCAAGGTGCTTCATTCTTTTGTGAAAAGCCGGGTTCTTCAATATGTAAATGATTGCCTGGTTATCGCAGTACAGAGGTATGGGTTCTCGAACATTAACCCTAAAGGCTTGAATTAGTTGGATAACCCATTTTAGTTCGCAGGTCGTGGAAGCTAAACTTCTGTACTCCAATTCAGCTGAGGATCGACTGACCATAGTCTATTTTTTCATTTTCCAGGAGATCGGTGACCCACCGAGGAATATGCAGAAGCTGGTTAAAGAGTGTCTGGAGAAAATACAACTCCCCCAATCTGAATCCAAAAAGGCAACAAGGTGAGGGCTTGTGTTTGCTGCATAAAAAATCCCCAAATTTTGGGTTCCTTTGAGATATTTGAGTACTCGTTTGGTTGCTTCCCAGTGGGGTACTCTAGGGTTGCTTATAAATTGACTCAACTGTTGGGTTACGTATGTGATATCTAGCTTGGTAAACCCTAGATACTGTAATCTTCCGACTATTCGTCTGTATGTTTATGGCATCTTCAGTAACTCTCCTTCTTCAATGGTCAATTTTGTTCCAGGAACGATGGGGGTTGTGCAGGGAGTACACTCCGACAAATTTGTTTCTTGGAGAATATCCCTGATGTATTTACTCTGGGTAAGTAGCATCCCGTCCTCTGCCCTTGCAATTTCTATACCCAAAAAGAATTTTGCATATCCTAGATCCTTTATCGAGAATTCTGCATTCAATGTTTTCCTTACCGATTCCATATGTTCTTCATTAGCTCCTGCAATTAAAATATCATCGACATAGATGATTACTGCTAGGAAATCCTCTTCTGTCCCCTTAGTGTATAGGCAATGATCAGCTTCAGATTTAGTGAAGCCAATTGAATACAGTTTTGTAGATAATTCTTTATTCCACTGCCTACCCGCCTGTTTTAAGCCATAAATAGACTTGATCAGTCGACATACCTGCCCCTTCCTTAGCCTTTGTGTAACCTTGAGGGGGCAACATATATAGTTCTTCTTCTAGGTAGCCATGTAAACAGGCATCATTGATGTCGCATTGATGTATTGGCCATTGTTCGGAGGCAGCAATGGCCAAGAACATTCTTATGTTCACAACCTTTGCCACAGGAGAGAAAACCTTAGAATAATCAGCACCTTCTCTTTGGCTGAAACCCTTTGCCACAAGTCTAGAGTTTAGCTTGTCTAGGGTACCATCTAGATTGTGCTTGACCTTGTACACCCACTTCGAGGCTATAGCCTTCTTTCCTTTAGGTAGATCTGTTAGGATCCAAGTTTTGTTTTTTTCCAATGCGAACAGCTACTCATTCATGGATTCCACCCATTTTCCATCCTTACTTGCAGATTCATAGGATAGAGGCTCAAAAGTTCCAGAAACATTACCTATGAAATTACTGTAGGCATTGTTGTGTTTGATGTGCAAATCTCTCAAACTATCTTCATTTGTTCCTGCAGGACAACAAACTTGTAATGCTACATTATTCCCAAGGCAGTAAATGGATGAATTTGCTGAGGTCTGGAGGACATAATCTTGCAGGTATTTGGGAGGTATGCGAGTTCTGTTGCTCTTCCTCTGTGTAGGAGCTGTGGTTAATGTGGTGTGTTCTGGTAAGCTGTGTGGTGAGTCATTTTTAGGTATGTTTTGATCTGAATTGTTGTCACATAAGTCACTTGGTTGTGTGGTTATTAAGGTAGGCATTTGCATAGGGTATTCTGTGTTTGTGTTGGTTGGGGAACTTGTGAATAGAGGTTCTGATTCTTGTGAAGGGTTTGTAACCTGTTTAACAAAAGGAAAAACACTTTCATAGAATACTACATCCCTTGACACAAATAATGTCTTGGTAGCTAGATCTATAACTCTATATGCCTTGTAAGCAGGCAAATACCCAAGGAAGATACATCTTTTTGACCTAGGATCTAGTTTGGTTCTGTTGGGAGTCTTGTCTAGGGCAAAACAAAGGCAGCCAAAGGTTTTTAAGTGTTCATAGTCAGGTTTTCTGTTGTGCAACCTCTCAAATGGGCTTCTCCAACCTAGGGTCTTAGTTAGGATTCGGTTAAGCAAGTATGTGGTTGTTAATAGGGCCTCTCCCCAGTATCCCTTAGGTAATTTGGCTTTAAAAAAAAGAACTCTAGTGATTTGAAGCAAGTGTTTATGCTTAATTTCCACCACACCATTTTGCTGTGGTGTGTAGGGGGTGCTCTTTGGTGATAAATACCCATTGCTATGAAGGTTTTGGTGCACTCTTGGTTGATGAACTCTGTCCCATTATCAGTCTGTATTTTTAACACTTTAATGTCAATTTGTCTTTCTATGCTTTTAATAAATTGCACAATGGTTTGAGTGGTTTGGTACTTGTGTTTTAGGATGAAGATCCAAGTGGCTCTAGTGAAGTCATCCACTATTGTAAGGAAATAATGTGAACCCCCCATGGTAGATATACTGTAGGGTCACAATAAGTCTATATGAATGGTTTCAAAAGGTCTAGCCGAATGTATTTCATATTTAGTGAAAGGTTTTCTGTGTTGTTTGGCTAGAGGACACACTTGACAATCATGCTTAACACGGATAGAAACATTAATTTCATTAATGTGTTGTAGTTTCTCTTTGGATACATGCCCTAGTCTAGAATGTCATAAATCAAAAGAAACAGAAACACTAAAAACAACATTCTCGGCTTTGTAGAACTCTAGAGAAGGACCTTTTAGGTTGTTTGGGGTTAGGAGAGCCTCTGTGCTCAGCTCATACAATCCATTTACTGCCTTGCCAATAGCTATAACATCATTAGTCCGAAGGTCCTGGAAAAACAACTTGTTAGAAATGAAAATTGCAGCAACTTCATTCTGAGTAGTAAGTTTATTGACAGACAACAGGTTCTTGAAGAAATTAGGGATATGTAGAACATCAGTTAAGGAAATTTTATCCCCTAAATGTGACTACCCAATGTGAGCAACATCTGGTTTAGTCCCATCCGGGAGAGTCACTGGGTCATATGCATTGTTAACTGTATAGCTAGTACATTGGGTGAGATCTGTTGTCATATGTGTAGAGGCACCAGAATCAACAAGCCAAGAGTCAGTGTAGTTGTAAGAGGTTTCCACAGAATGAGTGACATTACCTTCATAGTTGTGGTAACCTAAAAATTTTACCTCTACTGCAGTTTTGCCTTTTATTGCTTTGCCTATTTCTTGTTGAATGAAATTAGCAATACTAGGAGATATTTGTGCATTCCACAGTTTTCCTTCATTTGGCTCTTGTGTTGTTTCTGCTGAACTTTCATCCGATTGAACCATATTGGCTTTTCCTTTTTCTCTTTGTGCAGCAAGCTCCTTGTACCAGTCTGGAACCCCATGAATTTTGAAGCAAGTCTCCAAGGTATGCCCACCCTTCTTACATTTTTCACAATACTTATCTTCCTTCTTGAGGTAAGCCCCTTTACTGGAATTGTTGTTGCTTCTGCCTCCTTTCCTCAAGTTGTTTGACTGCTTAGCTAGCATTGTCATATTAGGACTGCTGTCTGTTGTAACATTTACCATTCTTTGTCTTTCAATCGTTTGCAACATAGAAAAAGCTTTGTTCACAGTGGGCAGTGGTTCCATTAACATAATCTGATTAACTACATGCTCAAACTCATCGTTAAGGCCCATTAAAAATTGAACAAGCCTGTGCGCATTTTCTTTGGCACTGATGGCCCTTAAGGCATCACAAGTACACATAGGAATGGGACTTAAGCTAGATAGATCATCCCATAATTTCTTCATCTTAGTATAGTAGGCAGAGATTGTTAAAGTACCTTGTTTGAGAGAGCTTATTTCTCTCTCTATTTGGTATAGCAGGGGCCCATTTGCTTCACCAAACCTCTCATGTAGTTCTACTCATAGTTCTCTAGCAGTAGGGAAGGATAAAAAGGCATCACTTAGTTCTTTAGTCATAGCATTGAGTATCCAAGATTGTACCATGCTATCTGCTCTTTTCCACTTTGCTAATAATGCTGCATCTTTTGTAGGCATGGTGTAGGTCCCATCGATGAAAGATAACTTGTCCTTAACATGCAAGGCAATGGTCATGGACTTGCTCCAAGTGATGAAGTTATTGCCACTAACGGGTGTAATGACAAGAATAGCACCGGGGTTTTCTGTATTGGTGACTGAGTATGGCTCATAGGCATTTGCTGTGGGTAGGTCTGTGGCACTAAAGTCACTGTTATCAGGGGTATTAGACATTGGTAGGTTTGCAGGTAAAAATCAAGGGGGCTGCCCTGATACCATGAAAACAAAAGCAGAGGAAAGGTAATATGTAGGGTATTTCGCGGGAATAATTGTATTCACTGTGCAAAATATGTACAGAATAATATTTATACTACTTTGTCTAAAAGACTATTAGTTGAAACCCTTAGAATCAAGGAAAATATTCTAACAACCTACTGATATGGGAATATGCTAGCTGTTCACACTACAGGATGATACACTACCGGAGGAGGAGGCAGAAAGGACAAAGAAGAAAAGGGCAAAATGAAAATAAGATAATTGAGCTTGTAGCTGGGCCGGCCACTAGTCTTCATATCACGGTCCAACCCATTGTTATGGGTCTTTTATCAGCCACCGAAGTCAAAAAATAGACAACAATCTTGTGCAGTACCATATTGCTCAAGGAACTATTCAACTTATCCTCGTCACAATCACAAATTGCAGATATTTTCACTAAATCTCATCCTTCTCGACGATTACAAGAACTTGTCTTCAAACTCAAAATGTTCAGTTCTTTACACCTTGAGTTTGAGGGGATGTGAACATATAACGTATACATTATATACGTTATATGTTCAATAAATTCATATATAACTTTAGAGGCTGGTGGGTCTCTTCATAACTCTTAAGTTCAAACAAATTTGAGAAGTAATCAAAATCAAACCGAGGTAGAAGAAAGACTGGAGCTTTTAAGAAAATGTCGGGAAGAACTGCTAGTCAAGTGATACGTTGCAAAGGTAATTTAGTTTTCTTTTCGGGGTTTGTGTTTTCTGTTGTTTTTGTTCATCCCATGTGAGTCTTTTTGAAGTTGTGGGGTGGTGCTCATGTTCACGTGTTTACCGTTTGGTTTGGGGGAAATGCGAAGGAAGTTCAGATAAATCTGTGTCGTTGTAATGAAAGATCGATTCTGTTGCAGCAGTTTAGTTATCTTTGTTCGTTAGTTCTTATTGTGTATGATCTGTAACCGGATGTGTCTGCTTTATAGCTGCTGTTGCATGGGAAGCTGGGAAGCCTCTGGTGATAGAGGAAGTGGAAGTGGCACCACCTCAGGCTATGGAGGTGCGCGTGAGGATACTATTTACAGCCCTCTGCCACTCTGATGTTTACTTTTGGGAAGCCAAGGTGAGTGCTGCTTCTTGGACAACTTTCTTTAAGATCTTATGCTTTTCATGTTGAGTCACTAAAAGCCGATATGGAAATTGCAGGGGCAAACTCCATTATTTCCTCGCATATTTGGCCATGAAGCTGCAGGGTACGAGCATCACTTCCTCTACTTACATCGTGCTTAAGCTTTTCATTTCCTTTTTTGATTTAGCGATTAAGCCTCAGAGTGTTTGGTTTCTTTTTTTGTTTATCTTCCTGAGAATTATTGGGGGTTTACATTCTGAAACTATAATCCCCATTTGTGTAATGAAACTGTGGGTATTTGTGAAAAAAGAACTATCCAACTTGCCCTCTAGAATGTATTTAATTATGTACAAAATCATGGAAGTTCATGTCCTCATCTACCACTTGATCTGTTGATGCTCAGGATTGTTGAAAGTGTTGGTGAGGGTGTCACAGACCTCAAACCTGGGGACCATGTGCTTCCACTCTTCACTGGAGAATGCAAGGAATGTAGTCACTGCAAATCAGAGGAGAGCAACCTGTGTACTCTTCTTAGGGTTAACACTGACCGAGGGGTTATGCTTAATGATGGAAAGTCAAGATTCTCTATCAGGGGAAAGCCAATTCACCATTTTCTTGGAACCTCCACTTTCAGTGAATACACTGTGATTCATGCTGGCTGTGTTGCCAAGATCAATCCTAATGCTCCACTTGACAAAGTTTGTGTTATTAGCTGTGGAGTCTCTACAGGTTGGACAAACAATTGCCTTGATTCTTTTACATAAATGTCTTTTGAACCGTGTTCCATGTCAGTTATCATAATTTGGTTGTGTTGCAGGTCTTGGTGCGACTTTGAATGTTGCAAAACCTAAGAAAGGCTCCACAGTTGCTATTTTTGGATTGGGAGCTATTGGCCTTGCTGTGAGTTACTAATCGAACCTCGAACTGGAAGGTCCTCTAGCATTCAATTCTACTGTTTCTCTAAAAATGTTTTGTTTTCTTTGACATCATTAGGCTGCTGAAGGGGCTCGAATTGCTGGTGCTTCAAGGATCATTGGTGTTGATCAGAACCCCAAGAGATTTTTGGAAGGTAAGAGAAGCTTCTAATGAAAGTGAATGCATAATCGTCATTTGATGTCTGTTTAGTGTTGCTTGATAGTCATCCTGCACAGCCGGTACAATTGGTGTCGTTCTGAAATCATGGATAGGCACTTGTGCAGACAGAAAGGGAGGAAAATTTTTGTAAATTTGATACTTTAACTCAAAAGATAAAGAGTTTATTGAACTCAGCAAGTTACTTCCTGTTGCAACTCTTATAAAACTTTGATATGAACTTACCTGTGATAAGAATTTTTGACATCACTTTCATCAAAACTGTATCTGATATATGTTTGCATTCTTTCTCCTCAACAGCCAAGAAATTCGGCATTACGGAATTTGTGAACCCAAAAGATTATGAGAAGCCTGTTCAACAGGTTTGTGAGCCAATGAGCTAGATTTTGAGTAGCATATGTAAATGAGTGTTTTGTTCCGCCCTAATCCTGTTCTTATCTTCAGGTGATATCTGAAATGACTGATGGAGGAGTCGACAGAAGTGTTGAGTGCACTGGAAGTGTCGACGCGATGATATCTGCATTTGAATGCGTTCATGATGTAAGTTTTTGTTGAACTCATTGGATAGTTATGAGAATGGAACTCAAATAATCATGTCTTATATACGATACCTCGGAATGCCTTGCAGGGATGGGGTGTTGCTGTAATTGTTGGTCTTCCAAGTAAAGATGATATTTTCAAAACTCATCCGATGAACCTCTTGCACGAGAGGACTCTCAAGGGAACGTTCTTCGGCAACTTCAAGCCGCGCTCTGGTATTCCTACTGTTGTGGAAAGATACATGAATAAGGTAAGCAAAACTTTCTGTTAGAACTTCGTAGCCAGAATAAGATAAAGGACTTCAGAATCAAAGCAAAGCAATCTTGTATTGAATTGGTATAAATGGTCAGGAGGGGAATGGATTTCTGCTATCTTTAACAGAAGTATCATCAAATCAGATCACATAGGGAGTACAATTTTGCTCATCCAAATGACAATAATGAAGGCTCAAAGAAATCCAACTTTGAAAGTGGCTTCATTTATTTTTTATAGCCAGTTTAAGTTCAAGTACAACCTGAATTCCGGTCAAAATGAGTTTTATCCGTTGACTTCAGGCTGTGAGGAGGGTAAGTTAGACAGCACACCCCTGTGGCTGCATCTATAACCATAACCAGTTGATGTGATTGGAAATCAAGTTTTTGATAATCTGATAACTTGAAACTTTAACACCAGACTAGAAGTTGCTACTTTGGCTTGAAGCATTATACCTGATGAAGTCTATATTCCTTGAATGTTGACAGGAGCTTGAGGTGGAGAAATTCATTACACATGAAGTTCCATTCTCTGAAATTAACAAGTCTTTTGAGTTAATGCTCAAGGGAGAGGGTATCCGGTGCTTGATCCGAATGGATGCGTAAGAAAAGAACAGCTAATTGATGTTTGCGTGAGAGGAAAGAATGAGACCATGAATGTTGATAGTGTTCATAGTTGCATATTGGATTTGGTTTTCTTGTGTAATCTGAGAGCAGTGTCCATGTAAAAAGTAAATAACAACCCTACTGAGGTTCCCGGGGTCTGAGAATCCCGAAACGCGAGCTCTGAGGGTACCCATGTGAAGAGCACAAACCGATAATATGTCACTTTGTGGCAGTACTGTGTCAAAGGTCAGAACTTTCAGTTGTTCATCTTCCATGTAAATTTATATAATAAGTGAAGGTTTGAGCCCCCAAACTATGATGATACCTAAGTTGGTTTAAACTTTAAAGACTTGATTTTTGATTTAGATTTCTTTTCTTGGCTAATCATATAATTTATTTATTTTATTATTAACCAATTATTAAAAATCTAACCGATGATAAATCGTAAAAATCTTAAGCAATCTAATTTTTTAATTTAATTTTAAATTTTTTATGGATTTACTTTAATAACTTTTGTTATTAAACATCGATTATTTTATTAATTAATTATTAATTTTTATAAATTAATAAGTTCTTACGAACTAAAATAAATAAATAAATTTTTATTTAATAATTTTTTAATTAAATTTTAAATTATTTAATGAATAAACATATTTTCTTTTAATTATATTTCAAAACTTTTAATTTATTTCAATTTTTAGTCAACTTTATAATGGTATTGAACTTTTTATATCTTAAACTTTTTATCTTACCGATTTAACTTTAGGTTCAATTTTTAAAACACTGGTATTATCTATTATTTATATGGATTTATTATCATTATTATTATTACGTGTGTTCGTGCATGCGAGTGAGCGCGCACATTTTTTCTTCCTTTTTCCCCAATGGATCTATCAGAAAAATCTTTATATCGTTAGTGGTAAAACCAGTGTTTTGGATATCGAACCGTACGGGCCAGTACAGTACCGGGAGTTGATTATACTGGGTTTAAATACAGGCCGATACCGGCCCGTACAGTCTATACTAACCCGTATTCAAAATACTGGTCAAATACTGACCAGTATTGAAAATTTTAAAATAGAGGAACTTTTTTGTAAAATTTTCAAAAAAATTTAAAGTCTTCCTCCCTCGCTTCTGCTAGCTAAATACTGGCCGGTATAGAAAATTTTAAAAAATAAAGGGACTTTTTTTGTAAAATTTTCAAAAAATTTTAAACTCTTCCTCTTTTGCTCCCACCTCTTTTTCTCCCTTCTTTTTTCAAAAAAAAATTAATTAGTTATTTTATTTACTTCAACTTTTATAATTATTATGAATTTTAATTTTTGTTTTAAAATAAAAATAAATATTTTTAGTACTAATAATAATTATAAATTAAATAAAACTTAAAATTAAATTATTTTATTTTTATATTAATATTTTATATAATATTTATTAATAATTTATTAATAAAAAATTTTATTTTTTAAAATAAATAATTCAAAAATTATTATTTATAAACCAATATTTTTATATATTTTTAATTATTAAATCAAAATTTAT
>JANZLF010000220.1:35248441-35268825 GCA_026546835.1 Erythroxylum foetidum | reverse complement strand
CTTTTGAGTTAATGCTCAAGGGAGAGGGTATCCGGTGCTTGATCCGAATGGATGCGTAAGAAAAGAACAGCTAATTGGTGTTTGCGTGAGAGGAAAGAATGAGACCATGAATGTTGATACTTGATAGTGTTCATAGTTGCATGTTTTCTTGTGTAATCTGAGAGCGGTGTCCATGTAAAAAGTAAATAACAACCCCAAGGAGAGTCTTGGTGCCTGAGAGTACCCATGTAAAGGGCACAAACCGATAATATTTCACTTTGTGGCAGTACTGTGTCAAAGGTCAGAACTTTCAGCTGTTCATGTAAATTTATAATAAGGGAAGGTTTGAGCCTCCAAAGTCCAAACTATGATGATACCTAAGTTGGTTTAAAGACTTGATTTTTTATTTAGATTTCTTTTATTGGCTAATTATATGATTTATTTATTTTATTATTAACCGATGGTTAAAAATTGAACAGGTTTGATAGGATCAACCGTTCAATTTGGTTTTAAATTTTTTATTAATTTATTTTAATAATTTTTGTTATTAAAAATTGATTAATTTATTAATTAATTAGTCATTTTTTTATAAATTGATATCTTTTTATAAATCAAAATTAATTAATTATTTTTTATTTAACAATTTTTTAATTAAATTTTAAATTCTTTAATGAATAAAGACAATTTTTAATTATATTTCAAAATTTTAAATTATTTCAATTTTTATTCAATTTTATATTGGTATTAAACTTTTTAAATCTTAAAATTTTTGTATTGCTGACTTAACTTCCAGTTTTTAAAACAATATTATTATATTTTATTTATATGAATTTATTTATTTATTTATTTATTTATTTTTATAATTATTATGTTCATACATGCATGTCCGAGTGTGTATTTTTTTCTTTTTTTAAATGAATTTATTGGAAAAAAAATTATATTTATTGGTAATAAGATTGTGTATTGTTGAACTTCCTCAAACTTTGGATGTTAATTTTGTTAATATTTTTTGGTTGCTTTGGAATTATGTTTGGGCTCAAATGTGATCTAAATTTTTAATTTTTATTTTAAAGTTTGATTTTAATTTAAATTTTGGTCGAAATAAATTTTTAAGAATGGTTTCCAGACATCTTAAATTATTTCTCTATGGTGACCTTTATCTTATCTTTTTTTAATTTCTAAGAATTAAGAGGTGAGAGTAAAAAATGAAAATTTACATTTTTAATGAATTAATTCGAGTTTGATGGAATCATCGAAACTCGATCAGAATCGAGATTTTGCAATCAATCAAAATGTCCATAGGTATCTTGTTAGCTCTGCATGGTCGTGAGATTATGTTAAAGAAATGTCCGTATGTCACACAAAATCGTTTCTAATCTTTCTTCGTTGTTGAGAAAATGTGTTCATAGCTCTCTAATCTCACAGGCCAAGCAAGCGCATGCCCAAGTCTTCGTGAACAACTATGTCCTAGACGTGACACTCCAAACGGATGTATTGTTAGCTTACACCAAATGCGGCTTCCTTGAAGTTGCTCGCAACGTGTTTGACGGAATGCGTGAACGGGGCATGCATTCTTGGAACATCTTGATCGTATCCTACGTACAGAATTCTCTTTATGTTGATGCTGTTCGTGTCTTTGAGGAGTTTCTGAAAATGGGTCTTCGACCGGATCACTTTACTCTGCCTCCATTGTTGAAGGCATCTACAGGAATTAAAGATCGTCGCTTGGGGTGGATGCTTCACGGTTTTGTGGTAAGTTTTGGGTTTGAGCGATATGTGGTTGTGGGTACTTCTGTTATGGAGTTTTACTTGAAATGTGGGGAATTTGATGATGCAAAGAGGTTGTTTTTCAATATGGTGTACAAGGATTCTGGTGCTTGGAATTTGATAATATCTGGGTTTGGGAGAGCGGGCTTTTTTTTGGAAGCTCTGGACTTGTTCAGGGATATGTTGAAGGAAGATAGGCTTAAGGTGGATGCTATGACTGTAAGTGGTGTGCTGAATGCTTGCGGAGGGGAAGGGGACTTGATGAAAGGGAGAGAAATACATGGGAAAGTGGTAAAGAGTACCTTCTTCGCTTGTGATATTGCAACTTACAATTCTTTGATTGATATGTATGCAAAATGTGGGTGCTTGCATGATTCAGAAAAGGTATTCAGGAATATGCATGATGTGAATGTGGTGACTTGGACAACGATGATATCTTGTTATGGAATACATGGAAAAGGAAATGAGGCATTGGCTTTATTTCAGGGGATGAAAGATTGTGGATTTTCACCTAATCCTGTCACCTTAACTGCAGTGTTGGCTAGTTGCAGCCATTCAGGTCTAATCAATCCCGGTCGGGAGATTTTCGGCTCCATGTTGACAGATTACGGGTTTCAACCCTGTTTAGAGCATTACGCTTGTATGGTTGATCTTTTAGGACGGTCTGGACACCTTGAAGAGGCACTCAGATTAGCACAGCGTATCGACTTAACCACAACGGCAAGCATTTGGGGTGCCTTATTAGCAGGATGTGTGATGCACAAGAATGTTGGGATTGGTGAAATAGCAGCTCGTCATCTCTTTGAACTGGAACCAACAAAGTCTAGTAACTACATTGCCTTGTGTTCTATCTACGAATCTTGTGGTATGTGGGATGGCATGTCAGTAACAATGAAGAAGATGAAACAATTAGGTTTAGTTAAAGCTCCTGGTTGCAGCTGGATAACCACTGAAGGAATAGTATGTAAATTTTTCCAAGGGGACCATTCAGATCCAATGACAAAGGTGGTATGCAAAACACTTGATGGAATGATGAGAGCTCCACTTCTGCCTCATGATTGTCGTTACCTATACCAAGTGTAAGAATGAAAAATCCCATTCACACTTTTCAAATACTAGTGCATATCAGATCAAGTTATACTCTACAGTATTAGTTCTTTAGCAAGAAGGGCTAGAAGAAAAAGCTTTATTAATTATGTTCTTTGCTCGAAGCTTATCCACTTGACAAGAGAATGCAGAATGATTTAATCACCAAAAAGAAAATGAAAAATGGAAAGAAGAATGAGAAATCATTTCTTTCAATTCTCCATTCTTGTTTTCTCTTGTGAATGATGTTGTACCAGGGCCTACACTCCTTTTGACTTATTCCATATTGTTTTAAGGATCTACATCTGTTCAAACAGATTCACCGTGTACAGGCTCATGGTAAGAGATGACAAATTGGCCTGCCCTAGTTTGGCCTAGTCGTCAACAGGTCAAGTTCTGATTAGCCGTGCTCAAGTTCGAACTCGACAAAACTTTTCAGGTCCAATTAATCATGCTTCTTCACGTCATTCCAGGTTACGAACATGAGAGCCCGCGGGCGTAACTCAGTTTGATTATGAAAGGGCAGATTTGTAATAAGATGCAAGGTTTCGAATTCTATGGTTTGCAGTGTGGGAGCAACACTTTTGAGCTCCGTGTGGGCTTTGAAGGTGGGCTCTTTGTAAGTCTGTGGGTTGTTCACCTCCCTTCTTAACAGGCCGCTGAATACCTGATTTACAACCGTTCAGTTACTTCGTCGGGCCGGAATGTGAGGCCCTTTTAAGTTAGGATTTAACCTTTTTGCATCAAGGTTACGAACCTGAGAAATCAAAACCACGAGTAGAGTTGGAAATAGTCTTGGCCTGGGTCCAACCCCAACCCCAAACACCCAATTTATCTTTTTAAATCATTATAACCTATGCTTGATTGTTGACATTTTTTAATGGTTCATCCCATAACTTTCGTACAACTTTCATAATTTCAAGTTCCAAGTTCCAAGTTCCAACAATCCATCGTCATCAACAACCTTTCACTAACCAACTCCCCTAGAGGACAGAACACAACTCAATTATAACTAGTTGGAAATTAACAAAAGAAAACGAAACATGTTCGTACTTGAAAAATGATAATTGAAAATTATTATAAAAAGTCTCTTGAAATAAGGGTATGTGATTTCTCATTAGACTCGCAATTATTTCAATTATGAGTTTGGGATTATTCTTCATTCATACTAGGTGCTAGGTGGTAGGTGCTAGGTGCTATCTTAACTAGAACTAATGGAAGAAAGTAACCGAACCAAGCCTCACTAGTGCTTTCATTCCAAAAGTTAATGATGATCAGAAGACGATCCACCATGAAAATGTAACTTCTCTGGGATCCCATTTCAGGACCCAACAAGTTGGATGTTCACTTTTCCTTCTTTTTCCATTTCAAGAAACTTGAAATTATTCTTAACTTACAATGTAGTCCTGACTCTTAGGAGAGCATTGAATGAAACTTGATGACCCCTTCTTCTTTCTCTTCTGTATGGTGGGAAGAACATGAATGCGTGTCAGATCAGTTCCAACCCTCCTCGAAACGTGCTCTTCAATTCCTTAAATACCATCTACGTACTGGCAAGAGTGAATCATTTCTTGTAATTAGAGCATCTCTCACCATTGTCTTATTCAAGATAGCAAAAAGAATCTTAACTGAACGTGTGAAAAGAACATATAAAAAGATTGATTTGATCTAATTAAAATAACTTAAATATAATTGAATCGATATAAATTTGATTTAAACTTAAATCTTGGATTGAAACATGTCTGGCTTATGCATTAAAAAAAAAAAATAAGACTCGTACCCAACCTTAATTATGCACTTGAAACTGGCTCGACCTGTTCACAAGCTCTTGAATCATTTAGTTTATAAGCTCTGTCAGGAATCTCACATCGGATAATTATAAGAGCATTAAATAATTTATAATAGTATACAAACCTCCTCCTTTTGAACTAGCTTTTGGGGATGAGTTAGACACTTCTAATATGGTATCAGAGCCAAGTCACTTTGTCTCGATGGTTTGAAGCGGTGTCTGATTATATCTCTTTGCCCAATATGTCCATCAGATGTCCAGTCCTGCTCTGGCCTGAGGGGAGTGTGTCAGGAATCCCACATCAGACAACTATAAGAGCATTAAACAATTTATGATAGTATGCAAACCTCTTCCTCTTGAGCTAGCTTTTGGGAATGAGTTAAGCACTTCTAACAAGCTCGCCTTCTTTATGCAAGTAAGGTTTTCCATTCTAGGTTCCAATACTTTTTAAGAACATTATCATAATAACAACCTTGGTGTTTAGGAGCTAGATACATAGGTTGAAGTTCCAAGTTTGTCTATTTGTATGCAATATATATGAGTCACGAGGAGTTTGATTACGTGAAGAAGCCATGCTCGATCGAGTCTTTTGTGACATCATGCGGTTTTAAGACCTCCAAGTGAAGCCCTAGAATCATTGCTTTGTGCATGCGCAAGTATACCAAAATTGGAATTTATAAGATAAGTAACAAAATCAGAAAAACAAAAGGCTATCAATGTGTTTCCCTTTTTTAAAAAGGTATAATTAAGGCTCCTGGAACCCGAACCGTTTGATATATCAAGATTAACGTGTGATGAATCAAGAATCAAATAGCATATCTCCTTTTCTATCGCTACGAAGTATACTGCTGTACACATTAGGTTTGGAACCAAAATCATCACCATGGTACAGCAACTGTTGTAGCTTGCAAGTATTTCTTAATGATATTTTTAAGATTATGAATAATTACGATAATTAAGAAATGGGTCATATTGCAATTGTTGTTTATAATTTAAAATTATATTTTATTACTATGTTAACGTACTTTAATGTACAAGACTTCCTGTTTTGAGAGGGTCATCAATATATATATGTAGCCTTCTCTTTGAAACAATCAGTTTGTTTCCTTGTTTTGATGCTGAGACTAGAAGGAGCAATTGGTACCAAGGCTCTCCCTAGGCTCTAATTATTAACTATTTCAAAAATATATTTTTTCAAAGTCTACATGACTTGATACAATAAATTATTAAAAATTTTCAATTAAGTTAAAAATTTTCACTAAAAAGTTATATTGAATAAAACTAATTGACTTTTTAATAGTAAAATTGAACTAAAAAAAGTCTAGAAGGCTTCATTGTAAGTTTCTTTTTTAAATGAAATAAATCATATTAATAATAGCAAACACAAGTTATATTAATCATAGCACAAACTATCATACCATTACAATGAGTCGCAATGTCAGACTGTAATCTGTACATACTGAGGTGTCTATAAAAAGCTAAAATAATTATAAAAA
This sequence comes from Erythroxylum foetidum, assembly GCA_026546835.1. Classification (NCBI taxonomy): domain Eukaryota; kingdom Viridiplantae; phylum Streptophyta; class Magnoliopsida; order Malpighiales; family Erythroxylaceae; genus Erythroxylum; species Erythroxylum foetidum. The sequence goes on along the minus strand of JANZLF010000220.1, from coordinate 35,262,708 downwards.
GCAATGAATTACAACTTTGAACTGTTTTTCAACTCATTACTAAGTGTACTAGGCTTGTTGTGAGCTATATGAATGAGGCTCGAACTCAATTGGCGGTATATTTCATGATCTAATATTTTCCTTCTTCGATTTCCTTGTATAATCTCTTGTTTCTCTCCTGTAAATATAGAGTAGATGGTAATAGTAATAGTTGTTTTAAGAAATGTTCCATTTGATTCTTCTGGCTTGATCATGACAATAATCATGTTAAGTGTCTCCGTCCGTTCAAATGTGAACATAGATAGTTGTATCATACTCATTATACGTGAGTGTAAGTTGATATTATTGACTTTTATCACTATCATATAAGTTCATTGAAGCTTAATATTTGTTTAAAGCCAAGTAAGTTGGTGTGTTATAAAAAATGACGACTCAATTTGAATAACTTTGGAACTTCTCGTGGACATTAATTGTAATTAGACGACAAGGGACTTAGGCAGGCTTGTGTTGAAAAAATCGATTGTAGGAGAAAAGATGCCAAACAAGTACAAATGCCAACTTTGCTATATTGAAGCAAATAAAACGCATTTGGTGTGCTTAAGATCATTTGATATCAACGTCAACTTTTTAAAAATGATTTGTTAGATTAATTTAAGCTTGTGTATGAAGCAAAACTTAATTTTAGGTTTTAATTATTTTTTCTAAATTTACTATTAAGGTTAAGTTTCCACCATAATTTAAAATTTTAATAATCTTGAACAAAAAAGCATAATTTAAAATTTCAATAATTTTGAATGAATACTAAATTTTAAACTGAGTTAAATTTTGACTATTTAAAGGGAAAATTTAAAAATTAAATAGGTTTCATATTAAATTAAATTTTATTATTTTTTAAATTTATGAAATTCTTCATTATAACTTATAAAAATTTGCATATGACTTTTAGAAAGTTTATTACATAAAAAAGCTCAAACTTTTATCAATTTTTTAATTATAGCCCGAACTTTAAAAATTAGCAATAAAATGTCCAAACTTTTATTTTTTCAATTCTAACACGAACTTCAAAAAGTAGCAATAAAATGCTCAAACTTTCAATATTTTAATTCTAGCATGCCGATAGTATTTTCGTTAAGTTTAAAAACAATTTAAATTAATTTACGTAACCCTGACAACCTTACAATTGCAATACGGTGTAACGTGATAGTAGTTTGAGGTATCAGAAAAACAAACAGAAAATAAATGATTGAGGACATCGGAAGAACAACTGATAAAGCTGGGCTGAAATTAAAGTAAATTAAAAGTTTGAATATTTTATTGTCATTTTTTTAAGTTTGGGCTAGAATTGAAAAAAATTTGAAAGTTTAGACATTTTATTGTTACTTTTCAAAGTTCGGATTATAATTGAAAAATTGACGAAAGTTTAGCCTTTTTTAGACAATTAATTCTTCCTTTTAAATATAAATTTTCTTTATAATAATTTTTAAGCATATGTTAAATGGGCATTTTATCTATTTATAAGCAAGTATTTTAACAAGTTCATTGAATCAAGGTAAGGGCTCACACTTGAATTTGTCAAATGAGTGCTTTTTAACTCAACTTTGCAAAATACTAATGAGTTTGTTGATTCATTAGCAACTTTAAATTAATTTCAAGTTAGTGCCTCAACTTTACTTTTTCCATTACAAAAGAAAAATAGTCAATGATAATGATATATCAAGCATCTCGGACATTAGTAATTATTGGAACTAACTTACTAACTAATTATGGTGATATCATTCTTTATCATTTAAGAGTGTTAGGTCAATATGAATCTCACCTTAGCATGTGGGTAGGGTGAATACAACTCATCTATAGTCCCTAACTTAATCTAAATTAGAATATGAACTTTATATATGGCCTTTTTACTTAGAGATGTTCTAAAATTATGTGCAATAAAAATCATGAATTATGCTCTGTGTTTTACGTAAATCACTCTAATTCAAAATATATCTTCATACTTTAATTCCCCTAACCTCTAACCCTCTCATGCAATTTTGTTTTTAAGTCTTGATCACCTTAAATGTATTACAAAATCTCCTACCTCTAATAAACAAATTAGAAGCATACCCATTTGAATACTATCTTAGTACTAAACAAAAAAAAGATCGATGCAATGCAAATCAAATAACTATAGTTAAATATCGAGTTGAGAATTGGTGCATAAGCCTTATCCTTTTTATACTTTCCAAATTTTGCTTCATAACTCTAAAAAGGTAGATATATTATTGCTTTTTGAATTATTTCTTAATAATATAAGTCTATTTTAAAAAATATGCTTCCAACCCACTAGTGCTGCGAATCAGTTTATTATAATTAAAATAGTAGATTTTGTAGGTTCTAGTGGAAAACCATCTTCTAAAATATATTTAATTGAGTTATATTAATTAATAAAGACAAAGCAAGAGCGAGTTTTCTTATTGTCCAATTTTCTTTCATCTTTGCTAAAAATAGCATATAAGCATACATACAATATATATACTACACATAAAAAGCAATAGAAGTTTATCGTTAAGCTCAAAGCTAATTTGTCTTAATTATATTGCTAATGGTCATTAGTATAAGATAAGAAATTGTCTTACATCAATAAACTACAAAGATGTACTGAATATATCATCTAGTGCATATAATTTTGATTAAAATGAGCCGTAGCCCCTTCATCATGACTCAATTTTGAAGCCTTTTGAACTAGGAGATTCTTTGGAGACTACCTTCATTTTTATGGAAAAAATAAGACACAATTGGTATCACCTTTTTAATTTTTCATCTCACAAAGATCGGATATTTTTAGGGTCAGTAGAGATCTTATCATAAAATTGATCAAGACCTAGGTGTACTATCTTCTATCTTCGTGATGTAGCTTTATACTTGTTTTGAGGACAAAAACAATATGAGATGCTGAGGACATTATTACTGAAAGCTAACACTCACAATTCCCGTAGCAAAAAAGGAGGAGTCAAATAGCTACAAACATATGAAAAGCACCCTGCCTAGTACCTTCTTCATTGCTTGTTTTTAGGGTATAAAAATAGCAGCACTCAATAGCTTTGGTTCGAGCAATCTTAAACAGGAGTTTGGAATGAATTAGCCATTATAATTTTTGGTGACCCTTATCGTTAGATTCTTATGGACTATTAAGTGGTCGTTTCATTACAATAATTTAAATTGTTGTATGAAGTTAATTTAATTAGTTTTATATATTCACTAACAAGTACAACTCACATAATTATATAAGCGATTTGAATTTTAAAGTGCATTAGCAATAATAATATTATAATTTTTAGTGATTATCATCCCCCATTTTTATGTAAATAATCGTTTTGTGATAATTGATGACTAGTAATGTTAGAACCTTAAGAAATCGACTAGCGATATCAAAAAATGCGAACACATTCTTAGACTCCACTGTCCTTAATGTCTTCTCTAAATCAGGGCTAACCGAACCCTATCCCTAATTTGAAGCTATATATAATAACTTCATTCATCTTGCATCACATGTAGCTTCACAACTATTATAAAACTAAAAACAAAAACCCTTTATTTCTCTCTCTCTCTCTCTGGTTTTATGTGTCGTCAAGTACTGGTTGAAGCTTCAGAACTCAAGCAAAAGTTGTATATTTCAATACTTGTCAAAGAAAGCAAATAAGGGTTTCTTCGGTTGCTCACGAAACCATGAGTTTCATGTCCTTCTATGGAAATGATGCCTATAATGTGCCATCATTTATATGAGTCAGTACCCACTACAAGAACACCATTAGATACCATTTTCTTTTCTCCTTCACTTCACTCTTTTCTTTGCGTTAAAATTCCACAAACTTAAGCTTTTTGCGATTCAATCATGGAGATGAACCAAAGTAAGTTCTCAGTTCAGACATGGAACCCTGAAATGACCATGGAAGATCATCAAGTCCTCAATGACCATATTCCCTTCAGCCCACTTTGGCCTGTTAGCTACACGCTTCAAAACCAACAACAATCATCATCATATTCTTCAGTTCACATATCCATCTCAACCCTTCTTGGAGACCAAGTAGCAAACCCTAAAGATGAAGACGACCAACAAGAAGATGAACCAGAAGAAGAGCTCGGAGCCGTGAAAGAGATGATGTATAAGATAGCGAGCATGCAACCAGTGGATATAGATCCAGCATCAATTCGCAAGCCGAAAAGACGGAATGTCAGGATCAGTGACGACCCTCAAAGCGTCGCAGCTCGGCGTCGGAGGGAGAGGATCAGCGAAAAGATCAGGATTCTGCAGAGACTCGTCCCTGGAGGTACAAAAATGGACACAGCTTCAATGCTGGACGAAGCAATTCGATACGTCAAGTTCCTCAAAAGACAAATCCGCTTGCTTCAATCTACCAACCAACACCGACCCTTTACCGGAGAGTGGCCGGTGACCTACAACAGACCTCTTGGCTCCGCCGTCTCGACCTCCATGGAGACCCCAGTTGACGGTTCTGCAGGATTCAACCTTGGTGTCAATGGAGTGGACGTCACAGCCGTGTGCTTTGACCCCCAGGTAATTACAGACTAGTAAGGCCAAAAGGTGACAGTAATCATGAAGTAGGCCAAAAGGTGACAGTAATCATGAAGAAGAAAAAGAAGAAGAAGAAGAAGAAGAAGACGACGACGATGATGTTAAATTACGGCAAACAAGCGAAAGGAGTTGCACAAACTGTGAAAAAGATTGAGGCATAATTGAGAATTGAAATGGCGTAAAAGGTTTGTTAGGATATTGTTGACTAAAGTGGCATATATGATCTGTCGAAACAATCATAACGATCAGCTTGAGTTACGTAGAACCATATGTATGTATATAAATATAAAATATCGATATCATAATAAGGGGGCCTACGGAGGCTTTTGGCCGGAAAGTTGGTTTGGTCGTCTCTCTTCCGGGAATAAGACAGTCTTGACGTAATACAACGTTTAGCTTTTGAGCATAATTTCAGTCTGTCTCTCGACTTCTCTCTCGGCGATGCACATGCAATAAAGTTGAACCAAACACACAAGAACATGTTCGTTTTGTATAGAATAATAAAAAGATAGATACATCTATGCTTGTTTACGTGAAACTTAGTTTGAATCTATGGATATGTTACACTTTACGTTTCTAGGAACCTTGTATATGTAATAACTAGATCTTCTTTATCGTTACTTAAAAAGAGTAAGTAATCGGCTCAGGAACAAAATGTTAACATGCGTTTCGGGTAGTTGGAGCGGTCTAAAAACATGCTATATGTATGATTTTGCATATAAACATTGCAGATAACTTGTTATGCAGTGAACATAATCTTCTGGATCCTCTACTCTGATCTAACCTTGTTCTATTTCATCTCAACCATATATTTATGTAAGTTCTAAACAAATATATGACTAAGATGTGCAGGTTCACAAATATTATATATATGCATAAATATATTAGCATCTTTCCATATTTTATGTACATTATTTAATATTAGTATTAAAAAACCTAATCAATGTGGCTAGTTTAACTATAAAAGTTTCGAATCATCTAATTTTTTGGTTTGATCTTTTGGGTTAAATTTACTTTAATAACTACAATCCGATTAGTTCATTAATTAATTGATCAATTTTTATAAATGAATAGGTTCTTATAAACTAAAAAATATTAATTAATTTTTATTTAATAATTCTCCTTTAATTAAATTTCAAATTCTTCGAAAGGTAAAGATAATCTTTTTCAATAATATTTCAGATTCTTTAATTTTATTTAATATTTAGTTGATTTTATAGTGGTCCAATACCGATTAAATCCTTTAAACCTTAAATTTTTTATCTTACCAATTTGACTTTTGATCCGATTTTAAAAACATTGGTGAATATCACATTACTGACTTTTATCATCTTTCATGCACTATGAGAAACAAATTTATTGAATTAATTGTTTCATATAATTAATAGTGAAGAATGTATGGCATATTGAAGGAAACAGATTTGCAGTTCCCGAAATGTTGTACTTCACTCAGTTATGTCTGAATAAATTCCAACCATCCATTACAATAAATTGAATGGGTAAGATCTTAAAAGAACAGTGAGACACCACAATTCAAGAGCGGCAGATCTACTCTCGTTATTGAATGCAATTATTGCCAAAGTTAGATGTCGTAAATTTCAGTGAACATTATAATAAGACTCTAAACACAGAGAACGTTTGGGAATCGATTTTGGTTTTTAATGTTGCTTTCTTAGATATAAAATGCTTACATGAAATAGTTCTAGGTTACGGATACAATATTTGAATCAGAAATGGAACTTATCGATGTTTGATTAATTTTTTTAATTATTTATAGTATTAATGATTATGAATGTTCACTATTTATCAAATACGAAAATTTTTCTTAATTTATTGTTTTTGATCGAATAAAGTTGAAATTAATAAGAACAATATGTCTAATAACGAGAAGGAAATAAGATGTCTTATACTATGATTATTAGCAATAATTTAAAAACGGACCGGAAGTTAAACTAGTAAGATAAAAAAAAATTAAAATTTTAAAAAGTTCAATTGCTGTTAGACCGTCACAAAATTGGTTAAAGATTAAATAAAATTAAAGAATTTTAAATATGATTGAAAGAGATTATCCAAAGAATTGAAGTTTAAATAAAAAACGAAATTATTAAATTAACATTAATTGGTTTATTTTAGTTTAAAAGAACTTATTAATTTACAAAAATTATTTAATAATTAATCAATTTCTAACAACAAGAATTATTAAAATAAATTAAATCTGAAAGTTAAAAAATTGATAGTTCAAGATTTTTACAATTAAACTGGTAAGATAAAAAATTTAAAATTTAAAAGGTTTAATTGCTATTAAACCGTCATAAAATCGACTAAAGATTAAATAAATTTAAAGAATTTGAAATATGATTGAAAGAGATTGCCCTTATATATATATATATAAGAATTGAAGTTTAGTTAAAAAACGAAATTATTAAATTAACATTAATTGGTTTATTTTGGTTTATAAGAACTTACTAATTTACAAAAATTGTCTGATTAATTAATAACTGATCAATTTTTAACAACAAAAATTATTAAAATAAATTGAATCAGAAAGTTAAAAACCAAATAAAAAAATGATGATTCAAGGTTTTTACGGTGAAATAGAGCAAATAGTTTACATCTTTTTAATTATTGATTATCAACATAGGTTTCCAAAAAATATGTACACAACTTTTGGTGTTAAGTAGAGGCTTTGGTGCATTTTGATGATTGCTTCATGATATAAATAGTTACCATCTATTGGTTTTTTTTTTTCAAAAAAACCCGTAGGTAGATGGACACACCTCTTTGAGAGTCATTAGCATACAACCCCACAGGCGGGCCAAGCAAACATACCTCATCTTTAAAGGCTCAACTGACGTTCTACTTACGGTTAAAACCTCGGTTGCCCCAAGCTCTTACAAGAAGAGCTAGCATGAAATCGAACTTAAAACCTGATTAAAACTAAACCCACGCTATCAGCCATGCCCCTTGAAGGCACCTTTCATTGGATTGCTAAAAAAGATTTTAGTTATGCTCTTTTTCAAAAAAAGATATGCGAATTTTTTTATATTTAAAAATACATAAATTCAATCTCACACGGGAAATACAATGTTGGTATTCCATTGATTAAGTTTGAAGTTCAACTCATTCAAACCTAATTAAACTCATTTCTTAAACCTTTAAAGAAAGCTTTATACTTTTCTTTCATATTGAGTAATAGTAAACAAGTAAGACATTTCAAGCAAATGGAAGTAACTACACTGTTTGATAATGGCCATTAAGTTAAGAATTATCATCATTCTTTCACTCAGGCAGGCATTTCTGACCTTATCATAACAAAACCAACTCGGGTCAGCACATTCCTTTCCAAATTTGACCACACAGCTCAGAACCTTTTGGAAAATTTTGGTTTAAGATCACCTCAAGATATGTAAGCCTTTCTATCATCTGTTTCTTCTCCTGGCTTTTCTCTTATCAGAATATAGAGAGGGACTCCACCAAAATTTGCCATAGTTCACATTAACTGCAAAAAATCTGTGGTCTGGTGGCTAAACAAGTCATGAGGAAAGATCTGCATGCAATTCAATCTCCTAGTTCCACTAATTAATCAATGGCTACCTCTAGAAATGGGAGGCAATGATAAAGCAAATCAGGGACTTCAGTATATTCTTCCCTGAGCAACTATAAGATACAAAATTGCTACAATATAGCAAGCAAAAGTACACTGCATGCTTTACTTGTTCAAAATTCTATGACTAAATTTACAATCAGTATTCAAGCTAGAAGTGGAAACAGAAGAATGATCTCTTGTCCTTGACTGATACACAAACTAAAACCAGCTTGCATCCCGTCCCAAATACACCTTGAAGCACAAAAACACTGAAAAGATTAAAAACCAAGATTACCATTCTGCGGGCCCCTGCATAAAGTAGCCATGAATTGTCACAGGATTAGATGGCAAGCATTACTTTCTAAACAAAAGGCATAGTTAATGTACAATTTGGAGTTGGAAGGTTATAATCTTATATTCCAAAGCCATTTTCATGTAGATATATGTCAATCTAAAACAAGCATTAATCATAAGCTAGCTATGAAACATGGGAAAATAAACAAGCATGAAACATTGGAAGTTTCCTTGTTCATTTGTTCTTTTGAAATTTCTCCACGTATGCCTGCAGCAAAAATTTAAAGAAAAAATGATAAGCAAGCAAACAGAGCAAAAGGCCACAGTTGGCCAAAGTAAATATGAAACACCATCTACTTGACAAGTAAAAATAGACTGCAAACAGGAGAAAACTCCAAAAGGAACAGTCAGGAGTGGAGAGGTAGGATGAAAATTTTAAGATAATGTTAATAAGGGAATATTTTACGTGGTAGTTCAGACTTTACCTGGGTAAGTTTTGTTAGCTTTGGCTTTGCGAATGACAGATATTGTTCAATCTTCTCTTGTGTTTGAGGCAAACTCGCAACCTTCATTGTCCCAGTAACTTTGTCAACCACTTTCTTCACTATGTTTTTGTAAGCATCTTTACTCATTTGACCTTCCTTCCATGTGGGTTTTAAAATCTCCTTGACAAACTCTACGAGTGCAAATTTGAATGCACGAATTCCCTTTACATCCTTGTTCTTTCTGTTCTCACCATGCTTATCATCTTCATCAATTTTCTCTGGAGAACCACTATCTTGTGCATTGTTTGTTTGTATTTCCATGCTTTCTTTCGTGTCCCCTCCATTGTTTTTCTTCAAGGCTTCAAATTCTGAGTCTGGTTCCAGTTGATCTGACTGATGACTCTCATCATTGGGTTCTCTTACTGAACTACCGAGTACATTATGATGACCACTATTTTGTGCACCAGCAAAAGATGAAGAGGGTAAATTATCATGTTTCCTTTCAACAAAGCTGTCCTGTACAACCGTGTTAGATGAAAGGCCCAGGGAATAATTTATGAGAGTTTGCTTTTCAGGTTCAATGCTGTCAAATATAGGATCATACTGCTTCTCAGGTGCAACAGCTTGATTTGGATGAACTGTTTCAACGTCTGCCTCATTTTGAGGATTATGAGCTGAAAAAAGTTGTGGAAGTTGCTGTCCATTTGCAAGTAACTGCACCAGAGAGGCTTCCATGTTGCTAAGCGGGGTAAGGTTTCCACTGCTAACTGTGCCCTGAGGTATCTGGCTTCCAGAATTCAAACTGGATGAATTTGCTTCTCCAAGGACCAGGTTGTCAGCTGCTTTCCTATCCAGAAACATTGTCTGGTTCTGGGTGCTTAATGTGCCCCCATATCTTGAGGGGTCAGCTGTGCTTGAGACTTGATTTTGTCCAATCACATTTAAATGTGGAAGGGGCAAAACATTTGAACCCAGCCCATCCTGGTTGAAGCCATGTGCTCCCAAGGAATTGGCAGAAATGCTCATAGAAGCAGCAGTTCTTCCACCCACAATCTCATGAGGAAAACCCACACGACCTGCCTCTCCTAAATTGTATCTCTGTTGAGTGAAAGATGGTGGTGGTATAACAGCAATGTCATTGTGCACTCGACATAAAGTATTTTGAGTCACTCCTGAGTCATGACCTGGCAAAGAACTACGCTCTCTGTCATCAACATGGTTGGGTGGCTGCAGTCTAGGATTCCAATCAGGAGACATGTCCATATCACCAAGCCAATTCTCTGTAGCTCTTTGCTCAGGACGCATGCTATCACTAGGAATGTCTGTCTTCCACTCAAGGCTTTGTTTTGTGTCATTCTCTACTGCTTTATGACCAGTTTCCATCATTTTTGCATCAATAGTGGGCACCCATTTATCATCCATAGACCATGGGCTGAGCCTTGGTAAAGGAGAACCTATTGCTTCCTTTTTATCCAAACTCGATTTGGTAGTATGTGAAGAAGACCTTACGTTATCCCACTTTGGATCATTCCGTGCTTTCTCCAAATCACCTGAGTTTTGGCCCAGTAGCAACCTATTATCTCTTGTGCTCTCAGGGCTTGAGCGTCCCTGACCCTGATGATAAAACCTGCAGTGTTTCCCATTTCTACAATTCCCAGAAGCAAAAAATTTGCAAGGTATATCAGCTGCTCTATGAGTTTCACGCTCCCCACGTCTCTCTGGTGATACATCTCTAGTTCTCCTGTCACTATCTCTGTCTCTGACCAACCCATTTTTGGACCATCTACCAGATGTATCAGAAGAACTGTGATGAGCAAACCGGCAGGATGCACCTCTCCTACAGTTGCCTTTTAGGAAATCCGTGCAGCAATCATCTCGTCTTCCACTACCCAGAGGGTGCTCTTTAGTATCATGGGAAGTGGAATACTTTGAAGCCGCGGTTTTCCTGTGTCTCTCTGAAGTATCCTCATGACCCTGGTGAAGAAAATCACAAAGATTGCCTCTTCTGCATCTCCCAGCAGTAAAATCTTTACATATTTGAGCTGATAAAGCTGATCTGTTTCTACTTCTGTCATATCCTGATTCTCTCCTGTAGCCCGGGACTGAGCTCCTACTCCTGCTTCTGCTTCTGCTCCTGCTCCTGCTCCTGCTCCTGCATAAAGATGAGAAATAAGGCAGTTCAAACCAATTCCGAATAACAAAGAATCAGTCACAATGGCAATATACACAACAAACATTAAATTAAAGTGCGAGTCTCAAGAGGTCTAACAGTTCAATCAGAAAGCAAACAATAGGTAAGTTAAAAACCTTCTTGATCTTTTCCATTCATTTTTTGGAGAATGGTGGTGATCTTGTTGTCTCCAATCATCAAGGCCAGGAGACATTTTAGTTCCATAGCTCTGCTCCTCATGCCATGAGGGCATTGCTTTCAATGTTCTGCTACGATCCTCAATGTTGCCATCCCTCCATGAACTTCTTCTACCAGATAAAGGTTCCACTGCAGACCACTTTGGGTGATCCCCATCAGTTGTATCTGGAGAATACCAGCCCCGGGCCGCTTCTCTGTCGTGTAAAGGTAAGCTCGCTTTCGGCATCCAAGAATTCTCTCTTACATTTTCCAAAGAATTTCGAGGCTCCTCTTTTAAATCCCACTTAGATCTGCGTTTTCGGCCAGTCCCGCTCATTTTTCCAGTAGCAGCACCACCGTCCGCTCAAGTGGAGTAGTCTGAACAAATTAAAACCAAAAGCATTCACATATCTAAACGAATTGGAACCTATGTTGTTAGCTTATTCTTTCACAGAGTTGATAACGGGAATTACAGGCAAAATCAGTACTGTTATATCAGGAATCAAACTCGTAAACAGCTTAAATACCCATGTTAAGGGAATGGAATTGTCCTATGATGGAGTATCATGCCCTGTACATCTAAGAAGTTAGAAGAAAATGCTATGGCCACGAGCCATCAAAATTTAAACCTAATCTATAATAAGGAGAATGATGCTCAACGAATCAAAGACCAGAAACCGTGAAATCTTAATTAGAGGCAGTGGCCAATTGTCCATGACTTAGAAATATGAACATTGTTTGACTCCCTACCCCAATCTTTCATGGATTTAGGAAGAGCTGCTTTTGATACTATAGCCATGATTCTCATTTTCTAAAGGCTAGACCTATACTAGCCCACCAATTTGAAGAAAAAAGCTAAAAGATAAACATATCTCAGCTTAGTATATATCATTGCAAAAGATTTCAGCCCTCTACAGCATAACAGAAACTGTCATGATAAAAGCTAAACATATCTCAGCTTAAAATATATCATTGCACAAGATTTCAGCCCTCTACAGCATAACAGAAACTGTCTAACATGAAATCAACTTATGTGCTTCAAACTCCAAAATTCGGAAGCTAGAATTGAAATGCATAATGAAGCAAACGAATGCAATTTGCCTTGTTTTCAAAAGATCCTGAAATATCAGCCCCATCATTAACCTCCTGTATAGGAAATCTATGAAAAATTAAAATTCCCTTGTGCTTTGAATAGTCTAATCCTAGTTGCATAAATGTATGGTTTCAAAAACACAAAACATTCAAACAGAATATCAATTCACAGAGTCACAAAGGATAAAATGATCAAACATGCAACTGAGTCATCATCAACTAGGACAAGGTGATGATCTAAACAAAGTAACAGAAATGGAAACCAAAACTCCTCACAAGAATACTCTAAACTAATTTTTGTACGATGGAGAGAAGTTACAATTGCCTTCATGGTAATTCACAACAGGGACTAATTAAACAACAGCATGACTAACCGCATTGCAAGTACAGAAGCTACATGCTAAGTACACCATAATTTTGACCAAAACAAATTAACAAGTAAAACAAGAGAAGCTGAGAATAATACCACACACTTCTTTAGCTGACTTGCCGCACTTGTTACCGAAGCTTCAAACAGAAAAAGCCTATCGAGATTCTCTATACAACCCTAGAGCTCAATAAGAGGACGTTAACAGACAGATTCTGGATTTTCCTTTGTTCTATTTCATGAAAACTGTAATAAATCCAAAAGAAGAAAAACCAAACCACCAAAATAAGGAACTAGAATGACGAGACAGCTACAAACACTACACGTGACCCAGTGGGGGACTAGAGCCAAAGTCTTTCCCGAGACTCAAACTCTGAGATTCCATGTCGATTGAGGACAATGAGCTGTTGAACCCTTTATTTGATTTGCTTCGGTAGTAAAAAGCCTCATACTTTTGCAGCTTCACAGTTTTGAGAACTTGAATTTGGCGACGATGGAGATTCAAACAAGGCTTGTTCGAAGAAAAGAGTGCGACTTTGGATTTCCTGGCTTCGAGGGGCGGCCAACCTCGTACAAGTCCGCCGGGAACTGAAGCTCCGGCCGGCAATCGGCTAGTGGGGGTGGTGCCGTGGCGGTGGCGAGTAAAGTCCGAAATTGAGGGGTTAAGGGTGGGTCTCGTAGACCGAGAATAGCAGAACATACAATAACTAGAGAGACCTTTTACGCTCAAGACTCAAGTTCGGGCTCAGCCCAAATTAGGGTTTACAAATTACAATCATTCCTTTTTAGAGAGAAAAAAAGCATTTTTGACATGAAAGAAATAACTATTTTAGGGAATAAAAAATTTAAATAAACAAATTTCATATTAATTTGTAAATATTTCACACGGTCTAATTTTATGTTCAGTTTAAAATCAACTAATTTATTAATTAGTTAGTCAATTTTTTAAAATCAATAATTTCTTACAAATTAAAATAAATAAATAAATATTTATTTAACAATCTTTTTTTAGTTAAACTTTAAATTCTTCGAGTGACTAAGGACAATCTTTTTCGATCATATTTTAAATTATTTAATTTTATTAAATTTTTAACCAATTTTATGACGATTTAATACCGGTTATACTTTTAAACCTCAAATCTCTTATCTTACCAGTTTAACTTTCGGTCCAATTTTTAAAATATTAGATAAATTCATCTCTTTTCAAAATTCGTCTCACTTTAAAATGATCTTTTTTACATGACAATATTCATTCTCCTTTTAAATATTATTAAGTAAATATCCAAAAAATATAAAAGGTCAATTTTATACATATAATTAAAGATTACAATTTTATTTATATGAAATTTAGTTTTAAACCGACTTTTAATATAATATTTAATCTCAATTAAAATTTATATTTAATAATTTTAATATAAACTTGGTAGAAGAGTTTTGAATCTCATAAGTTTTAAGTTGATATAAAATTAATATATTTAATAATGTTTTATTACACTCAAATTTATACTTAAATTTGATAATTTAAATTTAAATTTTGGGTT
>JANZLF010000220.1:35137525-35154666 GCA_026546835.1 Erythroxylum foetidum | reverse complement strand
TATTTTCCTTTATTATATTGTTGGTATTGTTGTGGCCCTCTGGATACATGAAATTCAATGAATTCGTAGGATAGTATTGCTTGGTTGCTTTATACTTTGTCTCCAATTCCCAGATATAGCATGTTCTTGATATTCAATTCTCTTGCAGGGATTATCTTCCTATGCAATTTAATGGCATTGTCAAACTTATTGATCCTATCCCACGAAAGAGCAAAGGAACACATCAACCGGTTTGAGTGATCCAACTGTTCCCCCTGGAAGATATTTGAGATATGAAGTCAGCTCCTGCTGACCTGATACCATCGAAGATGATGTGGTTGGCTTCCTGGTCGCAAAATCCTCGTGTTGATGGGTTTATATAAAACAATGCTCCTGCAATGAACACGTTCAGAGTATTCCTCCATTTTCACATAGTTGAAATATGAGTTTTTCGCATTCTGATCTAACAAAATTAAGTGATCAACATGAATCTGGCTCATCAGCTTCCCTATATTCGGAAGAAGATCAACTAAAGTCTCCAAGTCTTTCCAGTACCATGACAACGTCGTTGTGCCGATGCCCAGTTGTCATTACTGAAACCACACAATAGAGTCCTGCAATTCAATTTCTAAGCAGTTCCTGAAGTTCCATCAAGATGGGAACACTCCCCACTTCAACGCATCATTCTTAGTAGAAACCTATGTGTAGCAATGGAGATAACCATCAAAAAGCCACAAAGCCTAATTTCTTACATCATAAAATTATTCTACTCCTTAGCAAATATTAATTAATACAGGAAAGATCTTCAGAGCTATTATCCAGTGATTTTGTCATGTTCAGGGTTTTCATCCTTTAACTAGCCCACTGGATGGGTGAATTTGTGGCTCTTTCATGATATTATTGGTATTACTTATGTTCATTAATTAGAGACTTCTTTTCGAACTTTGCCCGCTTTACTTTAAAAAAAAAAAAAGTATACCTTTATTTCAAGTCAGGTTTTGGCATTACAAAACTTAAAGCTTAAAGAACTTTTAACTTTATCCAACCAGGCCCGTGACCCTCCTAGGACTAATCCTTTTTCTCTCTCTAAAATCATATCATCGTGGACATTAACACAGTCTTAATCAAGTCTTTAATGGGGTTAGAGAGAGAGAGTTTTGGTTGTCGCTTAATCATATGTCACTTAGCTAATTCTTTCTTCTTCTCCAATCAGTTTCTCTATAAATTCATTCCTCCAGTCCAGTCCCAATGGCCACTCATTCCCAGTCTCAATCTCATCGTCATCATCGCCATCATCATCCAAAGCCTCACTGTTTCTCACTCTTCACCAACCTCACCTTCCTCTTCATGGCTTCCCTCTCCCTCCTCTCCTTCTTCTTCTTCCTCCTCCTATCCATCTCTTCCTCCTTGTCCTCCTCCCGACACCATAACCACCCCCCGCCAAAACCACCCACTCGAAAACAACCCCCTGTCCCCGCCGGATCCTCGCCGGCGATCGTCCAAGCCTGCCAGGCCACCAGATTCCCCGACATTTGCCAGGCTTCTCTCAATCACGTTTCTCCCGACTCTACAACCCTTCAAATCATCCAATCCGCCATTTCTTTGTCCTCCACCAACCTCGTCACGGCCCAATCCATGGTCAAGTACATTCTCGACTCCGCGGCGGGAAGTCCTAACCGCACCAACGCCGCGACCAACTGCCTCGAGCTCCTCGCCAACTCACGCCACCGCCTCTCCTCTCCCGCGGACGCCGCGGTCAAGGACGCCCGCGCATGGACGAGCGCCGCCTTGCTATTCCAGTACGACTGCTGGAACGCCCTCAAGTACGCCAACGACACGTCCCTCGTCGACCGGACCATGGCGTTCTTGGCCTCCCTCTCCACCCTCACCAGTAACGCTCTCAGCATGATCGTCTCTTACGATATTTACGGCAATGACACCGCCAAGTGGACCCCTCCGAAGACGGAACGCGACGGCTTCTGGGAGAAACCAGGGTCGGTCGGAGCGAATTCGGGTTTCAGAGGCGGGTTCCCGCGGAATCTGGCGGTGAACGCCATGGTGTGTAAGGACGGCGGTACAAGTAAAGGTAACGGATGTTTCAAAACGGTGCAGGAGGCGGTCAATACGGCGCCGGATAATAGGCGGAACGAGAAGTTCGTGATACACATAAAGGAAGGAGTATACGAGGAGATCGTTAGAGTTCCGTTAGAGAAAAGGAATGTTGTGTTTATTGGGGACGGCATGGGCAAAACCGTAATTACAGGCTCTTTGAGCGTTGGCCAACCAGGAGTTGCCACGTATAACACAGCTACAGTTGGTAATTATCTACCCTTTACCTTCTATTTTTCTCTATTTTTATGGGAAATGGGACTTAATGAAGATTTAAGTCAAGTAAAATTTGATAAATAATAAATATTTTATAGTTAAATTAAGCAAAATTTTCATTTTTTTTTAATTTTATTACTACAACAATAGTCAAATTTTCGATATGCTGAGTTTGAAAATTTTCAGTAGTACGCAATGTTATATTTTTTAATTAAAAATTTCAAAATAACTAATCACTCATAAAATCGATTTAAGTACTAAAATGATTTTAGTTTCGGTTTAAAACAAAAAATTATATTCTAAGTCGGACTTGATCTATTGTCATAATTTAGTGCCTCTAATACTTTGGAAGGTTATTACAATAGTCTGTTGCATATGCATAAGACTATTTATAGGGTGCGTAAAAGGCGCGAAAGGTAGCATCTTTTTAGGTGCTTATGAAAAACAAATTCAGGTTATATTGTACTCTTTACCTATTATCTTAATTGGATGAAACTGTTAAAAGTCTAGGTAAAAAATATCCCTTTTCATCTTGTTGATCTTTATATAATATATGCATAAGTTGTCATGGATTACCAATCACCATTGCTACCATTTCTGTTAGTACTGCCATGTCAAAACTTGCATTCTCATTCTCATCCTTCAAATGTATTCTTTTCATAATTTGTTGTCATCCGTTGTTTGTTGTTTCTTCTGAGACTAAATTAGTTCCTGAACATGAGATCCATCTAGCCTGCAATGCTACACGACACCCTGAAACCTGCCAATCCTCTCTAATCCAGTCTAACCATGTCCCTTCCAATCCAACCCCAGTTCAATTAATCCAATCTGCTTTCTGGGTGTCATCCCAAAACCTCAAAACTGCACGTTCTATGTTAGAGTCTATCCTAGGATCTTCTGAGAATGAAAACCTCACTAATGCTGCCAAGGATTGTTTGGAGGTTCTTTCTTATTCTCAGTACCGCATTTCATTGTCAAATGATGCATTGCCCCACGGCGAGATCAAGAATGTTCGTGCTTGGATGAGTGCTGCTCTTAGTTACCAAACTGGCTGCTATGGAGGACTCCGGAGTCGTGTTGGAGATATAGCCTCTGCCAAAAAAACAATCTTGTTCTTGGAAAACTTGATTAATCTCACCAGCAATGCACTAAGCATGATGGTGTCTTATGATTTGTTTGGCAATGAAACCCGGCTGTGGCAACCACCACAAACAGAACGTGATGGGTTCTGGGAAGTTCCTGGTCGTGCCAGTGCAATGGAATTTAAGGGTGGTTTCCCATCAAATTTATCGGATGATGTTATAGTTTGCAAGGACGGCACTAATGGCTGTTACAGAACAGTTCAGGAAGCTGTTAATGCAGCTCCAGATAATAAGACAGACGGTAGGTTTGTGATACGTATTAAGGAGGGTGTTTACGAGGAGATAGTTCGAATTCCGCTTCAGAAAAGAAATGTGGTGTTTTTGGGTGATGGTATTGGCAAAACAGTGATCACAGGTTCAAAAAATGCTGGTCAGCTAAGGGTTACGACGTTTGAATCCGCTACAGTTGGTAAGTTGAAGATTTAGGTCACCTGTGAATTACTCTAAGGCAAATGCAAAAGAAGAAGACAAGACCTCATTTTTCACCGACAGTTTCTTGGCAGTTAGTTGTTAAATGCTAATTTGTTCGATATTGCAGCTGTAGAAGTACACATTTGGCTATATACTATTGGTAGATTCTGCTCATAGAGATAACTTGTGCAGCGAGAGTAGTTGATACACTGACTTATTTTGGCATTTTGTGTTCTGTCACATGGTCTGTTTCCTAATTAAGTGACTTAGCTTTAATTATAATAGCGACCTGAGAAAGGAATTTGAGTACCACAAATTTCCAGAGGCAGTAGATGAAATTGGATTGCATTTAATTCTAATTTTTTACAGTTGGTCCGAGCATTATTTTATACTAAGATTGCCAGGTTTAGTTTGCCTTGTCTTTTTTCTGATATGATGTTCGTAATTCGTTACAGGAGTTCTTGGGGATGGATTCATGGCTAGTGGCCTGACAATTCAGAATACGGCAGGAGCTCCTACCCATCAAGCAGTAGCTTTAAGAGTAGATAGCGATCTGTCTGTAATAGAGAACTGTGAATTACTTGGCAATCAGGACACTCTTTATGCTCATTCCCTTCGGCAATACTACAAGTCATGCCGCATTGTGGGCAATGTAGACTTCCTCTTTGGCAACTCAGCTGCAATTTTTGAAGGTTGCCAGATTTTGGTGAAACCAAGGCAAGAAAAGCCGGAAAAAGGTGAGAATAATGCAGTCACGGCACATGGTAGGACTGATCCTGCACAATCAACAGGTTTTGTCTTCAAAAATTGCTTGATCAATGGCACTGAAGAATATATGGCTTTGTATCATGGAAAACCTAGCGTCCACAAAAATTTCTTGGGGAGGCCTTGGAAGGAGTACTCCAGAGTTGTTTTCATAAACTGCAACTTCGAAGTTCTTATATCACCACAAGGGTGGTTGCCATGGTCTGGTGATTTTGCTTTGAAAACACTGTACTATGGAGAGTTTGGGAATTCTGGACCAGGATCTAATACAGCAGGAAGAGTTAGTTGGAGCAGTCAGATTCCTTCAGAGCATGTGAATGCATATTCGGTAGAAAATTTTATCCAAGGGAATGAGTGGATCCCAAATTCTTCTTGATCATTCAGTCATCTTAGTTGTAGCAAATATTATCTGCATACTGGTTTAGTTGAAGGGATAAGTGACGGGTACCATTATTATCATCCGATTAGTGGAAGAGCAATACCATATAAGTCTTTATTTTTAAGTTTTGGACTTGCCCTTGTTCATATACACATTGAAAGTGCTTTCTTCAGTGCATGTCTGACACAAACCTTTCCAAATTTCACTTTTAACTTTGCAATAAGGTTGACAATGGGCAGGTTTAGTGGCCTGACTCGATCTTTTCAGGTTAATCCGGGACTTCATCCTTAATCATTTATAAATCAGTATATTATAAAAGATTGCTGTCAGTGTGAGATACTCTCCGTCACTCTCATAGTTTATCAGATCAGTAAAAATCTTATCTGACGAACCATGTTTCAGCTTTCTTAGCCTTGCAGGACTTGTCATTGCCCCTACGATTGTCACGCAAGCATGCTCTGTGCAAAGTTATGATTGCACTGTGGTAGCTTGAGCTTAGCTTCACCAACCATTGCTGATTTTCAACAAAAAAATAGCTAAGCGTACGTCATTTTTCTTTTCCTTCTTTGAGTGAACAATATGATAGTTGTGTACCCTTTTGGGACCATTCAGGATAAGGACATGGTAGATTTTGAACTAACTGAGAATGAAGATGATGTGATGTGAATGTATGATTCAAGCATTTGTTACATTGAAGAACAACCATATGTCATCCACCACATGTGGTTAGGTAAACACAGGCTAACATTAAGTAGCAGTCCATTGGGAATAGCCTTGTCTGCATGTGTGTCATAAAACTTTTTGTCTATACATTGTACTGGAAAATGAGATCCCGTGAGATTACAGGAGCCCCATATTTCTGTGACTCTGACGTTAATCGTGTTGAAACTTTTATCAGTTCTTCATGATTAATCTTATATGAACAAAAAATCGTGTAACTTTTTGGCTTAAAGCATCTTGTAATTGGTAGAGCCTGTTCATGTATATCTATATAAAATCTTAGGTTCTGAATTACACTTGAAAACTAATTTTTATCTTAATGATCGGGAGAATCACGGGTCAATAGTGAAGACACTTTGAATCTATGTTCACATTCTCCTGAAATCCTTCATATATAGTGCATGAGGACAGAGCATCCACTAGCTAGATGATAAGGTGTTCTTTTGTCTCCCATATCCAAATTGTCCTATTCCAGGCTTTGACAAGGGTGAGAAATAACAACCACCACATGTTCTGTTATAAACCATTTTGACAAATCTAAAGTTGCAGGTTAGGTTAGGTATGGGTCTAAGGAATGGTCCAAGTTAGAAAGAAAACCTAATGTTATAGCTATTAAGATAATGTTAAAAAGTATGCACCATAATCTTTAGAAGAACCTTTTTACTTGTCTCTCATATGAAATTTGGTGTAAAAGAATAAGTCATGAAGTTAAAGTAACAAAAAAAAAGAAGAATAAAGCAATAGATCAAATTCTAATTTATCTTCAATTTTGAGTCTGACATCTATAATTTTGAAAATAATTTCTCCAATTTAAGGTCTTGATAAATTCGGGATAGTAAAAGTGTCGTTTTCTATAAAAATAAAAACACAAATTTCGGGGCACAAAGTTCCTTACTTTGTAAGGGTTGCGAGAGAGACATTATTCATAACTTGAACTCGTGACTTTCTGATAACTAAAGAGTAACTTTACTAACTATTTCAAAACTCGTTCTTTAATAATAAAAGAATTATAATAAAATATTAAATAAATATAAAAATAGCGGTTAATATCTAAAAATATATTATTAAGCAACAAAGTAACTTTTTTATTTCTATAAATTTGAAAATAAAATTTTCAATTTAAAACTTTGATAAGTTTGGGATAATGATAATAGATTTTTCTTTAAAAGAGTGAAACAATTACGAGAAAATACTAAATTAACATATCATTTATTCGCAATGAACATACGATACAAAATATTCAAAAAAAATTTGAGAAAACATCTAAAAAATATATGGTTAGGCAGTTTTTCTTAATGTTGGTTTCACCAACTCTACCTTAAATCTCCTTAGAAAGTCAGGAAATGGGTGGATGTAGTTAAAGTTAAAGGTTACTTTTTTATTAGAAAGTGACTAATTGATGCTACAATCAAGGGTAATTGAATTGAAAGTCAGCTTTTTAAGTAACTTTTAGGTAAGTGAAAATGTATTCCAATCAATACATGCAATCATACTTCTAAGTCACTGTTCTTATGGTTTCAATCAAACTGGCAAGTCATAAAATTTCTCCTAACATTATGGTTTATGATGCATATCAGTCTGTATGA
This sequence comes from Erythroxylum foetidum, assembly GCA_026546835.1. NCBI lineage: Eukaryota > Viridiplantae > Streptophyta > Magnoliopsida > Malpighiales > Erythroxylaceae > Erythroxylum > Erythroxylum foetidum. The sequence goes on along the minus strand of JANZLF010000220.1, from coordinate 35,147,359 downwards.
AATATTGACATTGTAGGCCTTTGAGGAGTGATTTAAGGCAAACCTTTCATAAGTCTTCTTGACTTGGAAATTTTGTAACTGAGTCGTTGAATTTATTAAAATATCGTATTATTGACTTTTCGAGTAACTCGTTTAATAATAAAAATTAGTTAAATTAAATTCGTTGTCAATATATAACTTTTATGTTAGTCAAATTTAAATATCTAAATTTGATAGACTCAAGTTTAATAAATTTTTTGGATTCAACTAATTTTATTAAACGTCAACAAGTGTATTTTATTTTAATCAAATTTAAATTTAAGTTAAAACTTAAATATATAAATTTAATCGACTCAATTTCAATAATTTTTTTAAGAACATATTGATTTGACCACATAAGCGAGATCGAGTCATCAATCAAATTCGATGAAATTTTTCCGTGAATCAATTCAAATAATTTTATAAAATTAATTTATATTTGACTCGACTTAATTTAAAAATAAGAAAAAATAATAAATTTAACATGAATTAACTTCATAGTCGAAAATTCAAATTTCATTAATTTCATCATCAAAATTTATATGTATACTGTATTCCTTCCTGACTTCAATTCCAAAGAAGAAAAGTAGCAAGTGCACAATCCTTTCTCTAAGGCCTGTTAAGCTTTGTATTGAACTTCAACAGCCCAATCTGATGGGCCTGTGCTTTCTGGTGATTATGAAACTTAATCATGGGTGACTATGAAGTATGAACTCAATTTATAAGCATTTCAAGGGATACTTTACATGTGACAAATGTTCAAAGACTAGATTTTAAGCAAAAACTTGCAGACTTCTTTAGGAGAGAAAGTTCCAAAATCAAAGAGGAAATAAACATTAAAAGATTATTAAAAACTTAATTACACTCTTCATTTTATTGAATGTTTTAAGAATTTGACCCAACCCGGATTTCATTTCTGAACTTGGTTCAATCAAATTTGATTTGTTGATTTTGGATTATACCATATTTGAGCTTTTTTTGTAAAGTTGAAACGGAAATTTTGTGTAATTTAAAAGAAAAATTAAAAGGATGAAACATAAATTCTTTTGTCAAATGACATAATTAAAAATTCTGGTACAAGTAAAGATCGGATATGATCTCTAGCCTCAAAAGGGGCTGAAGTTTATGATTCCTATCCTGAAACAAGTTGCTCTATCAACTCTGGATGGTTTGAGAAAAAAAAATTTACAAAACCAGAAGGAGGCCTTCTCATTGTGAACTCAGTGTTATTCACTTCCCAAATGTCTGAATCTGCAAATGGAAGAAGATACTAGCTCATAGACCAGGGAGTGATTGTGCGGTTATGGCAGGTGGTGTTGGAGTGAAGAATTCATCATCAGTCCAGTTTGTTTCACCCCAGTGTCTCAGCATACTCTTCCATGAACATAAATTGTCAATACATTTCTTAAGACGATGATCCTTAACCTTGATTCTCCAATGTCCATCTGTGTAGTTTGCTTTCTCGGCTTGTTGCCTATCAAATTCAAGTTGTGCCTTCTGCTTTGATTGCAGGAGACAGAACTGGTGCAGGTTCTCAGGCATTGAATCATGAACTTTCCACCACCTTTCATGAGCAACATCACTTGCAAACTCCTGAAATATGTCTACGTTCCAGTTGCAGTCATAGTCCCTGAAGCACAGCCATGGCTTCACACCAAGATAGTGAAGGACATAGAGGATTGGAGGCTCAGCACCAAAGAGTTGAGTCTTCTTTTGCTTAACCTCTTCTTCATCACCAATCCAGAAATGCTTCAAAAAGTTGATGTGTTTCGGAATTCTGTGCCACCATGTGAAGATCTCATTCAAGTAACCTTGGTCTCCGCCATTGTAGGATTCAATCTCATTGATATGTTCCATCAGGAGATTGAATGTGCAATTTGAAGGCTCAATGATCATTACACCTGAGTTAAATAGAGTTCCATTGTTTCCTGTTGCGGAAATTTCTGGCATGCCAAACAAAAAATCAATGTTTCTGAGTATAAGCAAATCTGCATCAATGAATATGATCTTGTCATAATCTGTCAGCTGCCATAACCGAAACTTGCTGTAGTTCCATTCATTATATGCATCTTTCTCAGCTTTTGGGTTCCTAATTCTCTGAATTGTTCTGACTTTCCATCCTGCTGCTTCAAGTCCACTTCTGTGATAAACACTGATTGTCTCATCAACAAGTATTACAAGGTCTCTGTTGGATCCTGACAGGCGAATACTCTGAGCTGCGGCAATGGCTCCACAAACGTAAACATGAGCAGAATGAAGAATTGTAGCGTATGCCTCACGCCTCGGGTTCCCTGAATGAGCTCTCTCTGATATAATGAAAGATGGTATTAGAATTTGTTACTTCTGTTATTTGAGGGTGTGTTCACTTGTCTGGTGTATCACTAACACTTAAGTGGTATGGTTTGAGTCTATGCTTGTGAATTCATACATGCAAAAGCTATTACTTCTGTATCAATGTGGAAATGAAGCGAGAAGCTGGAGTAACAATCTGACCTTTATCTCTGAAGGGAAGTGCAAGTTCACAGGAGCCAACTGGAAGCTGGAGTTTCTGTCTCAGAACATTCAAGTTTGGTTTGTACAACCAGGCATTGCCTTCTCTTAGAACAAGTTCTTTGCAAGTGAAAAGATTTGGTATTGGGAAACACCTGGAGACGAAAAGTAAATGGACAGGATAAGATCCTTTGGCAGCGGCTGCAAGATTCGCCGCTGTGAGCTGCAAGTGCAATCGAGCTACATCTCTCGACCAATTCGCCTCGTTTCTGCAAGGCAGCTTCACAGCAATAAGGTCAAGTCTTTTTCTTGGCACTTCAGGTTTTGGTAGAGATGGACATACTGGAACTTCTGTTTCTTGCTCCTCGTCGATCCATTCCGGATACAAGGTATCCCAAGTCACATTTTTATCAGCATAGTCCAGATGGAGAACAATGTGGGAAGCGTCAGGTATAAGCTGTTTCCATTGATTCACTTCACTTTTATTGAAGTTCAACAGACCAATTCCCTGGTAGTCAATTTGCTCACTCAGCTTTTCAATGGCCTTCATCACATCGAGCCAATTTGTATCCAACTCTGAGACATATCGTTGTTCCAACCCTCCCCAAATCCAGCGGTTGACGAAATTCGGCCTGCATTCAGGTTTTTATCAAATTAGAAAGTGTGGATCATTATTATTATAACATTTGTCTAGCTCTCTGGCACCTTGAATTTTGAGACATTATCTGAAAGATAAACATGACAGTAACATATCTGAGAGGAAAATACTAGCATAGCTCTATCCTGCAAGGAAAACTATCCAAGAACTGTGACAGAGACAAAAAATTTATCCCAAAACAAGACCACAAATATCCTACTCAGACGAGATTGGTATTTTTCCATTCTTAACTCCAAGGATTATGGTTCTTTTTATTGATGAAACTACAGTTTCAGAAAGAATTTCACAGAACTTGAAAAAACTGATTCACGATCCTTGTGTACCTTGATGTTGAGCCTGAAAAATGATCAACTTCTGGAGAATGTAAGAGGGTCATAATGGTTCCACAAATGATGACCACGAGGACAAGTTTCAATGGAGAAACCTTGCAGCATGAGCTCCTGTCATGACCGGAAATTTGATATGGTTTCTCAGAACCTTTAACTTTACATTTCTGCATCCTTCTTTTGTATATATCTTCTCTGCTCACGGAAGTTTTCCAATTGAAAGAATGTGAGAATTCAAGAGGAACACTATGATCACTAATAATGCAATAGGGAATCCTTTTGAGTAATAATGTATGAATAGCGCAAACTCTCATCAATTCATACTTTGATGTTAGCTAGACCTCATGCTTCACATAATTGCATTTCCAAAAAGCCGGAGATCAGGTTTCAAGAATGTACAAATCAGGGAACTCGATATGCTTGGATACAAACTATATCCAGATGCTTGTGTGAAAAAAAAACAATTGGTTATACTAATACTCTGATTCAATATGTGGAAGATCTTCACTGTTCTACCTATCTTCATATAGGCCGCAGTTAACCCAGAATTAATGGAGAAATTGTTCAGAACATAGATTCGACAAGGTGAAACTAATGAAAGGGACTGGATCTGGGTCAACCTTAATCAAAAGTACTTTGCAATAAACTATGCCTGGCAGATAAAAATAGCTAACTTTCAGAGGAAACATAAATTCTATAATGCTCAGGTTCTCAACCCATCCAGAAAACAAGTTCTTATGATAATTCCTGTGGCTACTGGTGCATGAGAGTAAAATGAAACATGGCCTATGCTCAGGTAATTTTCAGTGAAAATATATGGAAGAAGCTGAGACTTTACATTGATGCAGATAGTCTGTGTCTTGTTTCAACAGAACCGGGGCTATTGCCCATTGCTCCCCTCATTCCAAATTTTCAGCAACAGAAGAGCAGCATCATCTGAGCTGCAAAAACATCAAAAAAAGCAATTTTTTTAATAGGAAAAAGAATAGAAACAAGAAAGAGACAATAGTGAATGATTGATTTCTTCCCTTTATAGCTAAAGTTGAAGATGATGAGATATAATCATCCTTCACCAGAATGATTGAAAAGAAAGTAGCTAGTTTAATGAAGCAAAACTAGCAAGATGGTACTAACAAGATAAGAAAATTGGACATTGCTAAAGGTAAAAGACTCAAACTTTTCAACAAAAGTTTTGCAATAATCATGAACTTTGGTCATTATGTTTCATGAAACCAGAGAAAAAAGAAAATCATAATCAGCAGAATCAGGATGCAAACGTGATCCATTTTCCAAAGAGGTATCATCAGAGAGATAGAGGAAAGAAAAGTTGATGAAGCAAAACCTATGATGATGTCTGAAACTCTAGCCAATAGAAAGGTAATGGAGAAAGAGCATAATACAGTTTGAGAGCATGGAATGAAGAGAGTGTCAATATAGACAAAGTAACTTCCATTCGAATTTTCCTATAAGACTTCTGTTTGATTAATTTTAGTTCTCACCTACTCTTCCAATTTTTTTTCTTTTTATCATATTTTTTTGTGAATGTTCCTTTCAGATACTTCCATATTCTTTTCTTGGTATTTTATTCCTAAGCAATCAAAGTTTTTATCTTGGAAGTTACCTAAGCAATCAAGGTTGGCATGGTCTTTCTGCAAAGTTAAGTCTAACCAGATGTTGTGATTAAGTGTAGATTTTCTTACAAGAGCAACGTGCATAATGCATTACTTGAGGTACTCTTGAGTATAATCATTTTATAGTGCTGAAGGTTCAAAGTTCAAAACTTTGAATGTTATTATGATGTTTGAAAGATGTATCTTTAAATTATTAGTATGTGTTAGGTTTAATTGAGCCGAGTCAATTTTAAGAATTGACTTAAAATTTCATGTCGGTAACATTTGATTATCCATATGTTTTGTTCATGTCAATATGTCAATATCTTTTAATAAAAGTTTAAAAATAATAAATTTTAAGAGTTCTTTCGATGATTTTAAAAATTAAAAAATAAAAGTTAAATTATAAAGAAATTTCGTATCTTTTACTCTTTTCTTTTAAAATCTTAGTCTTTAAACAAAAATAAATTTAGGGTTTATTTCATTTCTTTTAAATTACACTTTCTTTTACCTATTTATCAAGAAACTTTTTAACCATTATTTAGAAAAAAATGGACAGATATGCAATCTGAGGCAAACCATCAAGAGAAGAATGGTAACTTTAACACAAAGCAAACAGATCAGGAATTCTTGCAATGACCAAAAAAACATGATCTTCATCAGCTTTCATTCTCCAAGAAAATTTGAAGTGAGGCATCATCATTATGTGGAAGTAGTTGCTGATTAGGTTAGTGAAAACAATTTGGTTTGGTTGATAGCAATGGATTAGGGAATAAAAAATGATCAAATGTCCCTTCTCAATAACCCAAATTGGCAACATGATTACTGTGGTCTCAGTTTTGTTGAATTAGCGGTAAGAAAACAGACTGATAATCCAATCCAACAGTCTAATTAGTTGAACACTTCCTTTTTTAACCTGCAAGCTTGTCTTCTGTTTGTTTAAGATCATTACTTAGTCTTCTGAACTAGTTTGGTTCTTATGTGCAATGAGAATGTGGTTTATCACACTTTCTTAATGCAAAAGTAATATTGGTTTAAGAGTGCTTTCAAAAGATGTCTCACCAAACTACTGGATTTAGACTGGTCAAAATCATAATAAGAAGGTTTAGAAACACCAAGGTTAGGAAATAATTAATAAGTAGGATTCACCCACATTATAGTATTATTTAGTTATTATATAAAATCTTTTATCATGTTCCCGAATCTAAATTGTGATCTGTTCTCGCTTTATTAAGAAAAAACATAGTATTGAAATTATTAAATTTCAATTTAATATCATCTTATCGATTCAAAAGAACTAAAATCAAATAATGAATTTATCTAAATAATGTTTTAAAGAGATAAGTCAATTTAACATTATTTTGTTGTTACGAATGAACTAAAATCAAATGATGAATTTAACTAAATAATATTATAAAGAGATAAGTGAGAGTTTTCAAAATATAAGGATTGAAATTAAAAAATGTTAAATTATAAAAAAGTTCAGACCTTTTTTTATTTTTCTTTCTTATTCTATTAATTTTTTCTTTTTTTATAACTCTAAAATGGAAGCTAAAATTTTCAATAATACATTGTTTTAGATTAAAAAAAGAAAATTAATAAAATATATTAAATTTGAACACCATAAGTAATAATTTTCCAAAAAAAAAAGAGAATTAAAACGAAAAAGGTATATTACACTAACTCTTTTCTTTTCTTTTCTTCTTCTTCTCCCTCATTTTATCCTCTCTTTTTATATCATACTTTGCATACAAGCGAACAGGTCGATTATAGAAAAACCTAAATAGTAAATAGTGTTGAAATATATATAAGGCCCTGACTAAGCATTCTTATCAGTAATAATCATGAAAATGTAACAAGCATTAGCTTTGAAGCTTCAACTAGATCTAGACCAAACACGAAGTTGCCACCTTGACAGATCTCAGATACCATTAAATATGTCTGTTGGAACCCCAAAAAAAAAAAAAACAGAGAAGGTGGGACTTCTTTGTAGTGACACAAACCTTGCACCTATCGCTACGTATCCTTCTGTTACTCCATCCCTTTGTCAGTATACCATGCATTAATCAACTGAAACATTTTATATATACAAGTTTTGACAGCTGAAGCAGAAGTGTACTGTAACAAGAAAAAATGGATAGACATTAATAAAAAAGGAAAGAAGAAGTTTTAATGTTTTTAACAATGGAAGAGTCGTAATCTGTACAGTAATGTAATATACAGTATATTCGAAGCCAAGAAATGCAGCCAAAGCTAAGACTTGAAGTGAAGATAAACCAGAGACTTTTTCTTATTCTAAACATCCGCACAACTTCCTTCTCTTCCTTTACTTAAACGTGGTATGAACAGTTGAACTCAGAAACTATTGATTCTGGTGAAACTTTGGTGAAGTACTTCTAAGGAGATTATTACTGTTTCTGGAATTGCCAAATGTTTCAAGGTTTAGGTACTGTGTAATGGGGATGGTTGTCTGACTCAAAATGGGTCTAGAAAAGGGAGGCATAACCATCCAAGGATTAGAGAGAACATGATTGTTTTCATCTGATGAAGTACAATGGGGTTGTTCATCTGTTTTGTTGTCATCAAACTGAAAGTTCCTGTGTTCTTGGCTCAAAAGGGTATGTCCTAGGACCCTTTAATCTGGTAAATGTAATAATGAACACCAGAAGTTGATGCCCTATTAAGAGGCTTAATCTGGTAGGGTTACTTTAGGTCAAATATGTAAATCACAACTTAATATTTAACATTAATAAATAAATTCTTTTTTTTTGTGATACAAAAGAATAAAAGCAAAGCTTAGACAGTTAGGCCTTAGGGTTAAAACCCCACACCTATCCTCAAAGAGGATAGCAAGACATCCGGAAAGAGGAGACTGCAAACTAGTAAATCTGAAGCCAAAAAACTCCACAACAGATGGCAAACAATCGATGCAACGATTTTTTTCTCGAAACACATGATAAATACGAACCTCCCAGGATTCGGCTAATAAAATATGAATAGCTTTCACTAAGGAAGTAAAATAAGAAGACGTCGAGCCTGAGGAAGAAAGAATGTTAATGACTACCAAAGAATCAACTTCTAGCTCAATTCGTTGATAATTCTTCGAATAAACATCCACTAACTCAACATCCAGAGGCAAGTAAAAGCAAACATGATGAACGAACCCTCCCACCTAAACACTAAAACTATCAAGATCTATATTGCCATAAACTCTTTATCACAATTTAATATTTAAAATTTGTGATGATGAATTCTTATTTAATTTAACATTTGTTTAAAATGATATTAATAACATTATAATCTCTAACAAATTTTACAATTTATATTATTTAAAATATAGATATAATAATTAATATATTTCAGAAAAGTTTTCATACTTATTTATTGTTATTTGTTTTATTATTTTTTCACCTTATTCAACTTAAAATACAAAATGATATATAAAAATTATACTTTTTATGAAATTTTTGGGGTTTACTTTTGATGAAAAGGCAGAGTGAGATGATGTCCTAATACTACTGGTGATTGGGAACTTCTAGATGGTAATTATAATATTCACTTTAAGTGGATAACTCATAAGTATTGATAGCTTAGTCAAACTCGTGCATGAGATGAGATACGACCTGCAAGCAACTAAGCGTGCAGGTCTCACCTTTACTATTGCTTCAACTTCAAGTCACTAATTTAACATTACAATTATATGCTATTTTAATTAAAAATATATATATGTTTTATTTGGATTGAGCTCCAAAAGTTATTTTTAAGAAAAATCATAAGCAATGTTTTAAAAATCATTCCAAAGTTAAAAGCCAATAAGGTTTAAAAGGTCTTATCAATTTATAAAATCGGTTAAAAATTAGATAAAATTAAAAAATTTAAAATATGGTTAAAAAATTATCTTTAAGTATTAAAATTTTTAATTTTAATTAAAAATTATTAAATAAAAAATAACTAATACATTTTAATTTATAAAAATTAATCTGTTAAATTAAATGATTAATTAATAAATAATTTAGCTTTTAACAATAAATGTTATTAAAATAAATCAAACTGAAAAGTGTTCAAAATTTTTACAATTAAATTAACCAAATCGGTTGAAATTTTTAATCATTGATAATAAGTTATATTAAACTTGAATTAAAAAATTTAATCAAACATTCAAATTAATATTAAAAATCCAAATTGAAGCCTTTTCAAGTCCTCGTCGTCACTTGAGGCTTGATTGTTTTTTTAATTCCGCTAAGCTCCTATAATTTCATATATTATTCACGTAATCTTAAAATTTTAAAAATATAAATGAGTTTTATAATATTTATTCCTTACTATTAATTTTCGTTACAAATTAGAATTTTTGTTATAAAATTAAAATTATACAAGAATTATTAGTAATTGTTATAAATTAAGAACTATATTTAATAATATGGCCCTGTTTGGCAACCACCTGATTCTATCACCTGTTAACTGATAGCTGATTCTATCAGCCGATTTAACCAGCGGATTGTAGTAGCTGTTTGTTAGAGATGTTTGGTAAAATTAGCTATTTAATATTAACTGTTTATGTGTAAAATGACTTATAAGGACATAACTTTAAAAAAAATTATAAGGGTATGAATATTATGGCCCTGTTTGGCAAACAGCTGATTCTATTAGCTGTTAGCTGATTCTATCAGCTGTTAGCTGATAGCTGATTCTATCAGCTGATTTAACCAGCGGATTGTATTAGCTGTTTGTT
>JANZLF010000220.1:35117042-35133881 GCA_026546835.1 Erythroxylum foetidum | reverse complement strand
AATCTTGGGGGACCCAGTGGCCCTCCAAGTCTCTATATAGCTCTGTCTTTGTAAACAATGTTTGAATTAATTAAATGTCAAATAATTGAGACATCACTTTAAACATAAAAAAATTAGAGAAAATTAATTATATGTAGTGATAGGATTAATAGAAATATAAAATAAAATAATAACTCTTTCAATTATAAGATATATAACTTAAAATATAAATATTTGAAATATAAAAATAAGCTTTGATTACTAAATTATACACAAGTACCTTTAAATGGAAACTAGTTTTTTAATTTATATTATATAATAATAATAAAAAGAATTGCATTAACTTATAGATTTTATACTCTCTTCATATCCATTATAACTTTTATTATGAATAGAGTTATTAAATTAAATCATCTTCTAATTCAAATTTAAATTAATTTTTACATTAAATAAAAAACTTAAGGAATTGAATTTACTAATTTGCATTAAAAATATTTATTTATAAAAATTCGAATTGACTTAAATTTTATATATAACTCATTAAATTTTAATAAATTAGATTGAATATTTAGTGATAATATACTTTTTTGAAGAACTCGTATACTGTCAGGAGAGTATCAAAAGCCTCCCCTTGTTTTGTGCCACTTGTTTTGATGGAGCCACTGGTTTGTCTCTCTTTTCTTGCACCTTTCACTTGTTGCTTGTAGCCATACGTCAGCTCTAGATATGGTGGAATCCTAAGTTTGAGCTTTCATGGACTTTAGTACTATATATATATAGTTCTTGGATCCGACAAAATCTACCTTGGATGGCTCATTCAACTGCCAAAGTTTCTACTTTTTTTAACATTTATTTGGCTCTTTTTTCTGGAAAGTTAACAGATGATGGTTTAAGAATGATAATACCATCCAAAAGTTTGATCTGTTAGATATGCTTGTGCTTATCTGCAGAGAAAAATGAGCCAAATAAATGTTTTTAAAGTAATAAAATTGGTAGTTAAATGAGCCATCAAAGTTAGACTTTGTATGAGGCAGCAGCATATGCTGCAGAGTGCAGAGGCAAATGAAGACGACAATGATGAAATCAACAATAGCCCGGTACTACAAAACCATATATGAGTTGTATTTAAGCTGAATTGTAATGACTGTGTCAATAATGTTAATACATGAATCACAAATATCCATTGACCTAGGGCACACTACTAACATGAAACAGTTAATATGCGTCCATACCGGTACTCCACAATACAGAAAGATGTGATAGAACAGACAATGAGGGACCTCATGAAACAGGTGTTCGTTAGACACAGTTAAAACTTATGCATCGCCAGTCGATTTGGTGAAGAAGAAGGATGATACATGGCGCATATGTGTGGACTATCGGGAGCTTAACAAATATATAATAAAAGACAAACTTTCGATACCATTGATTGAAGAACTATTTGATGAGCTACATGGGACTAGCTGATTCACCAAGTTAGACCTGCATTCAGGATATCATCAGATCCGAATGCAACTAAAGGATATTTCCAAAATAGCGTTCATAACACACAAGAGCTACTACGAGTTTTTGGTCATGCCATTCAACTTGATGAATGCTCCTTCAACATTTCAGAGACTGATGAACGAATTATTGAAGCCATTTTTTAGTCATTTCATACTGGTTTTTTTTACGATACACTCATTTATAGTTCATCGTTGCAACTACATGTTGAACACAATTCGGTGGCCATGTAGACTTTGAAAGATAATTAGTTGTTCTTGAAAAGAAGTAAATGTGTTTTTCAAATTGAGTATCTGGGATATACAATCTTAGAAGGAGTTGCAACAGACAGTCGAAAGGTTATGATGATAAAAGAGTGGCTAGAACCTAAGGGAATTACGAAGTTAAGGGGTTTTCTAGGCATTACGGGGTATTATCGAAGGTTTATTAAAGGAAACGGATTAATAGCCAAGCCATTGACTGATTTATTGAAAAAGGAACGAATACATCAACTCTAGCGTTAGCTTTGCCAGATTTTTTTAAACCTTTTGTGGTAGAGGCCGATGTAAGTGGTCAGGAGATAGGCGCTATCTTGCAGCAAGAAGGTCATTCGATTGCCTTTCTCAGTAAGTCATTGGCTAAAAGACATCACGGGCTATCCACTTATGAGAAAGAATTTCTGGCAATAATCAAAGTCATTTAATATTGGCACCATTATTTGAGCCGCAAGCATTTCAATGTAAAAACAGGCCGCCGTAGTCTTAAATATTTATTAAAGCAACAGTTATCGACTCCACTCCAACAATCGTGACTTCTAAAATTCCTTGGCTACGACTTCGAAGTGCAGTATCGGAGTGGAAAGGATAATGCCGCCACAGATGCCCTCTCTCGAATAACCAGTATAGAAATGTTCACAGTAACACAAGTTCAGGGAGAGTTATTAGATGAAATTAAGAAGAGTTGGGAGGACCAAGCAACTAGGGAATTTACTAAACAGTTATAATCGGGACACATAAAAGCGGGGGTATATGAATGGAAGGAGGATCTGTTGAGATGGAAGGGTCGTTTAACAGTGAGAGCTAACCAAACGCTTCAGCAACATATTATTGCCATTAGTCATGGCAACGCTATAGGGGGGACATGTACATGCAGTGGCGATGACAAATAAATGGCTTGGGACGTGAGAAATTATGTTTAGACATGCATGATTTGTCAAAGGAACAAACAAGATAGTTCAGCATACTCAAGTTTATCGTAGCCTATCAAAATACCAGAGGGTAGTTGGAAAGAAGTTATCGTCGACTTCATTGAGGGACTTCCTCTGTCAAAAGGGAAGACTGTCATTTTTGTGATAGTGGATAGGTTCACAAAATATTCCCATTTCATCACAGTTAAACAACCATATTATGCTTGTGATAGAGCAGAATTATTTCTCAACATCATGTTTAAACTACATGGAATGCCAGAGTCCATCATCACCGACTGAGACCCTGTATTTTTGAGCAAATTCTGGCAAGAGCTAGTTTGACTAATCTTTCGCCTATCATCCTCAGACCGACAGCCTTACAGAAGTGGCGACCAAAATTTTAGAGACCTATCTTTGATTTTTCTGTGGTAAAGAGCCAAAATGATGGAGTGAATGAATAACATTGGCTGAATGATAATATAACACGACATACTGATCATTCATCAATTCGACTCCGTTTGAAGTTCTATACAATTACCTACCACTGATTTACACACCTTATACAGTAGGAGATTCAAAGGTGGTAGAAGTGGAGTTGGTTCTGCATAATAAAAAATAATAATGTGACAAAATTCTACTTGCAGAAAGCTTACAATAGGATGAAGCAATATGCAAGACTCTAGACGATCCAAAAGGAAGTTTTACGTTGATGACATGGTGTTACTGAAATTACAGACGTATAAGCAGCATTCCCTACAGAGAAGTATCTAGAAATTGTCGCCGCTTTATTATGGACCATATTGTACCATATAGGATGATCCAGCGCATTGGTAAGGTTGCGTATAAACTAAAGTTGCCTTCAGAATCGCTGATTCACCCATTGTTTCATATACGATTGTTTAAAGATCAACCTAAGCTTGAAGATTAAAGTTGTAAATACCTTATCAGATTTCATATTAATGAAATCTAAATGTGTTATTTTGCACTTGGCGTTATCAAAACTACGATTCAGGTTATTTGATTAGTAAAATTCAACAACAATTAATACCCATCTTAGAAAACTGTCTAGACAAACCAGAACCACCAACCAAATTTCTTGTCTTAGGCTTAACCACTGGAGGCACCCAAATGCTGAAACCATGTCCTCCATTTTTAGCTTCCTTATCATCTCTGGTGTGGCTGATGGTGGTTTGAGCAATAACTTTGGTGCACCCAGATAGCCATTTGGACTCCATGTAAGTGCTAGTCCTCCACGGAGGTACATGAAGACCTCTGTCTCTAAGTGACTGTTTAGCAGCAAAGCAAAGCACAGAGATTATCTTCATAAGCTTGTTTTCACTTCCTACAAATATGGATGGTAGTGTGTCTACTAGGTCTTTGTAGGACTTTGTTGGTCTTGCAAGTTCAAATTGAGACTTGAAGTCTATATCAACTATTAGCCTCAGTGGACAGTCATTCTCAGTTTTGGACACAATCTCAATGTACTCATAATCACCTGTTAAATCCAGTAAATACCAGATTGTATAGAAAAATCAATCACAAACATTCCAATTCTTGTTGAACCTTAAAATGAACAAAGAAAATATGGAGACCCACCTGCAGGACATCCCAAGGAAGTGACACAAGAGGTGTGACAAATGGAAGCATTGAAGCCATCCATTTTCAACTTCATGACAAGCCATTTCTTCAAAACAGTTGTCTTCTCAGAATCCATTTTGTTTCTCATGTGCTTCAACACCCTCCCAAGAACTTTACACTCAGGTTCTATCCCAGTTCCAAGTATCTCCTGGAAAACTCCAAGATCACAAGAAAAATCCCATTAAAAGCATACAAAATTATCATCCAGGAACACCCAACAACTTCAATATCAAGAGTACCTGCAGAGTGGAAACTTTAGCTTGATGGTTTATAGAATGGAACTCAGAGGAGGAATTAGGAAAAGGGGTAGGTGATGATTCTGATTCTATGAAGTCATGCACCATCTGAACCAGTCTGTCCTCTTCTAAACTTCCCATCCTTTCCTGGGTTTGAAGAAAAGAAAGATGGGCTCTTCCTATTTAAATATTCTAGTCTCTTCCTGTGGCTAGCTGGTTTATATGAATTTTTACAGCTTTGATATGATGAAAGATGAGGTCATGTTATGATGATATGATAACAATTTTCACTCAGCAATCTCTACAAAACAAAACAAACTAGAATTATCAGAGAAGAATATACTTTAAAGGGGTTCGAAAATGACACCATAAAAGCTGTCATCCTCTCCGAACTCCACTAATAAAGATCTGAGCTTTCATTAATGGTATTTAAAGATAAAATCATGGTGATAGAACCAATCTAAGCAGAGGGTACAGTGACTTGTCTTTCAAAAGGACACTTGTCAGCTACTTAGGATGTAAAGAGAGGATCAGTGTCCTTTTGTGCAATGATGGGTATGTTCTGCACACACTTTTAGTGCTCAAGATGGTGACACCAAGGTATTGGGGAAAATTTTGTTCAGGTGCTTCAGCAAGTCAATCTTCACGAGGCATTCATCATTCATGTGAGCTAACTCACACATTACCTGGCCCATTGGAGGTGTCATAGAGGTTGCTCTATAAAATAAAATCAAGTCTAAAGTTAGCATTTAAAACCAAATTTATTAAGAAAATATAATAAAATCAAATCTAAAGTTAGCATTTTAAACCAAAGTTAATATAAATTAATAAATAAATTTTAAGTTTATAAAAAACTAAATTTAGGTTTAAATTTTTTAAAAATTTAATAAGTGGTAGATAAATAAATAGCATATTTTAAAAAAATTTAAAAGGTGACACCTTTCTTATCTACGAGTCAGGAGACAGCGGCGGCCTCCTTTGTGCTTCGAATGTAATCATGATTTGGTACTTCGAGGAGTTAAAAGGAACAGATAATGAATACGACTTTAATTTATTTTTATTTATATTAATTTATTGTTATTTTAATAGCTTCATTATTAGTTTTATTCATTTACTAATTGTATTAATTTTAATATAACAAAATGTTTTTATTAGTCTTTTTATTGGTAAACTTACAAAGTTGTCGAGTAATTGAAAAATATGTACAAAAAATTTAAGATAAATTCAACATCAAACAATTTGTTCACTTAGATTAAATAATAAAAATATTTCTATATATACACACACACGAGATCTGAAGAAGTTGAGTAGTATACAAAAACAAATCTAGTTTTTCACAATAGCTACACCGAATTCAAATTGATTATATTTTGCCCCTTCTTTGAAGAAAAACGATCAAACAATTCCTAATCATAGTCCTTGCGGATCGAATCATCCATATAACATATGAAAAGAAACTCCAGAGATTTGATATCTTTCCCTTTAAATGAGATCTCAATTCCAGCGACAATTTCATTAGATATCTTATATCTAGAATTCTTACATATTTAAAAACAGTCTCTTTATCAGTTAAGAGTAAGGTTGCAGACTAGTCAATCTTTTCAGATTATGTCTCGGTAAGATTTTCACTTAGTGTATATATACATATTTAAAAACAGTCGTTCTAGCAATTAAGAGTAAGGTTGCATATTATTCAACCTCTTCAGATCATTTCTCAGTAAGATTTATACTGAATGTTGTTGTATACACACAAATATATGTATATAAGAATCACAATGATAATTAATTTTTTCTTTTTTAAAAAAGAATCATCCTCGAGAGTGATATATTATTATTGTTAATGCATTAAATATAAACAAAAATCCGAACTTAAAATTGAATTTAATTGAATTTGAATAATTGACGTTGGATCTTTGGATGGAAAATTCGGACCAAAACTTTAGTTACAACAATGCCCAAATCCTTTTTCGGACTTGATCTGCACACAAATTTGAATCCGATCAATTTAAACTTAACTTATTAACTTGGGTACAGGTCCACTAACCCGGACCAACTTGCTAATCCCTACTTACCATGAACTTTCCTGCAAACTTCCAAACATCCATCAAAAGCATCCAAAACATTTCTCATTCGAGGAACATAACGCCAGAAAACATGTTAGTAATATTCAACATAGATGAGAAATGCCAAGAACATAAGAGAGGCCAGGACTCCTCATCGAAGTACTCATTCACCTTGATGCCATTTTGACTGAATTAAGAAACGTATTTCTGTATGAAAGTACTGACACTATAGTAAATATGAAAAAAAATTGTAAATTGAGTGCTGTCAGGAACTACCGAAAAGCCAGTATTCACAAGGTCGAACTCAGGAGATGACAAGGTATATGAAAAGAGATTGAATGAATTGTACTATGGCATGGATTGATGATCCTGTAAAGCTATGCAGAAACTGATTTAGGTTACACAAGTTGGATCAGATTATGAATCAAGCTACTGAGGACAATATCTATACAAGTAAACATCAAAATTCAGACAGATAGAGATGAGAAATGAGGTATGTAATGTAAAGGCAATCACTATTATTTCCATAGAAACTAGTTGGAGGCACTGAGAGTAAAAAAGTCATCAGGTGAAACGAGAGGGTTGCATTGAAAAAACTGTATGACAAAAAGAGTTTCCTGTAAATATTTGAGGCAAGCCAAAACTTGTCCTAATCATGTAAGGGAAAAGACTTACGCCTCTCTATTTTCCTCTTTGCCTCAAATAGGAAAACTTTACATCATAAATTACTATAAATGATGAGTACAATGGAGAAATCTAAATTTTTTTAATTGGTAAGCTGTGAAATAAATTCTTGAATGAGAAGAATCTAATCAGGATCTACAGTTGCATCCAAGTTCTTCAGGATTGTTAGTCACTTTCTATTGGTTATCTCAGACAAAATGTTGAGTAGGATATTCATGCTCGTATCCATTATAGTCATAGTATAGCCTCTCCCCTTTCCCAATATCACGAGTTGCGACCAAAAAGACCCGGCATTCACCATTCACACTGTACCTCACACACTTACAATTCTGCTTCTTCTTACCATCCCTGCATAAAATTGGATATGATTTAACCATGAGAGACAATTCATACTAAACTGACTTTTGAATAAGTGTTTGGAAAAAAAATAATGTAGAGTTTTGGAAATGAAAAAGCTGAGGGATAAGGCTGGACCAGTGCTACAAAACATGAAGCATGACTCAGAAAAGGATTCTAAATATGAGAGTAATTAGAATGCCCTTCCGTGAGACCTATACCTTTCACTTATTAGCATTAAGGAGACTAGGTTATACAGGCTTACGGAGTATGATTGTTAATGCCATTGATAAATCGAGCAATATTTCCACGTTTATCAGGGCAGATGACAAGGCTGTTAGATGGGTCTTTTGATAAAAGAAGTGTCATCATACTATCACAGTCATCATGTTCACGATTTCTAATGTAATCCACATCGCCGGTGTATTCTGCTATGAATGTCATATCCTTTATTTGGCCGTCTGCCTCAACTGTAAATCTGCAACACAAAACAACTTCGAACCGACTCAATTATGCAGAGACCAAATAAAGCGTTACTAGCACTTCAAATAGGTTCCAGTACCCTTCACATGAATCAAAAACAACTATGAGGGGAGGGCATTCGCCTCTTCTGTTCATGGCTCTGCACTGTTCTAATGTCTCTGTGTCCTCCTTTGTTAGAACCTAATGAAAACACCCCATACTGACTGGTAATTGATGATATCGAAATGATCTTGAAGGAAAATAAGAATATAAAGTTCATACCTGCATACCACCCTCTTCAAACATTGATTGATTGGCTGATCTCAGAGCCATGCCATTTAAATAGGTCAGATCATCACTAAATTCCATGTGCAATGTTGTTAAAGCAGTAGCAAGGGTGCCCATTTGTTTCAACCTTCTAGCAGGATCTTCTGATGGGATATATGGCAGTAGTCTCCGCCTTTTCTTTTGATAAACCAATGGTCCAGAACGTTTCCGACGCTTTCGAGTTTCTTCAAGTCAAGAGAAGTGAAAGAAAATATTTGAGTTTAAGCAGAAAAATTAGTTAATAAAAAGGATAAATTGGAGACTTCACGGAACTGGTATACCAAACAAAGCACAAAAACACTTAATAGGATAATGAATTTAACACAAAACTAGTTCAGCATTTTAAGGTTTGTTTTGTCTTAACAGAACACTATACTTGTGGAAGCAAAGATCGGTAACAGAATACGAGGTTTTGAACAGGCAAGAAGGCATGCTAATACTAAATAATAAGCCGCAAATTGCACACAAAATGGAATAGGGAGCCCAATATCTATGTTACTTTTCTTGCTTAGTGGCAATTCCAAAAAGTTAGTACAAATCACAATAAAACTAAAGTTCCCCGTTAACTGTCCATATGCAAAGTGAAAGAATCCTTGTCAATAAGTATTTATCATTTATATTAGCATTCATCTCCAAGTACATCGTACAGTGACTCAGCAAAAATTACTTAATTAGATGGGGAAAAAAAGAAAAGCAAATAATAGACACAAAATTATTATAGAATTGCATGGAAAGTTCATGACAGAAAAAGAAACAAAGGAATGCAAGAATAGATCACCCCCAATTCATGAATGGACAAATAGGTGTTCAACTAAGAGCCCAACAAAGAGCCAAGAGGGGCAAGAGGCTCTTTATATGCGCCATCTTGGAATTGTATGTTGAATTTCAAGGGGTCTTCATGCACTGCTTCTAAATCTAGTTAAATGGTAACTAGAGACTTTGAAAAAAAAATGCAGCTTTTTATGTTGTGGAACTCAACTAGCCAACTTGGATTGTACAAACTTTGCTGCCTTTTAAAATAAATAATCAGCCTGGAGCAAAAGAGATAGGGAGTCCTATTCAGGTTCTACATAGACGTGCATATTAAAATGCACATGCTTATGTGTCTTTCTACTCACATAAATGACACTCTTCATTGAAATATAGAATTTATGGAGCTTTCCAAAAAACGTATATCCGTGCTGCTGAAAGATGTTATATTCCAATATGATCCGTGCACTTTTTTAGGATAAGGAGTTAGTTTACGTGTTCTGTGATATCTGTCAACTGTAAGGATACATCCCTGAAAGCCACCTCAGAGAAGTATAACAGACTATTAAATGCCCTAGCACGTAAAGATACATTTTAGGTGATTTTGTTGGGTGGCTTACAATCAAACATCACCATCATGCTATTAGATGCGTTAGTTGCTTCTAAGAATCCAAACTAATTGATATATGTCATATATGGCAAGGAAAGAAGTTCAATATGGACACTAATTAAATTGTCCAACATAATCAGACATCAGAAAAGCAGCATTATTAAAATTGAAAGTGTAACAAAAACAACAATGGCAGAAGGTAGACTATTAATACCGAAAAACACCTCAACTACTTAGTACTTTATCTAGCTTAAATTTGCATATAAACGCCAAATTTGGTGATTACTCATGCATCTTCAGAAAACTAAGCCTCATATCTTATGCCAACAGCTTTGCATCAGATGGTAAGACCCTAAAACCTGCTATCAGGCATTAATTACGCAATTGACTTAGCATGATCAGTATAAAGTTGGCAGCCTTATTGACATGTATACTTACATATTGTTTTCTTCTAAGATGCAATAGATGGCTATCACTACAGGTTAAGTTAATAGAAGGCCATTATAGTAAAATGTAATGTAAAAACAATAATGTTTCAGTGAACAAGGAGGAATGCATACTAATGTAGGATTAAGACTCTTGATTCTCACATTGCTTTTCTGAATACATAGCGCATTGAAATTTCATGTTTACTTATTGCAATGAAAGGTCTAAATTATCACAAATTTCTAGGATAAGCAACTTAAATTCCTGATTAGAGCAACCACTGAATGACTATTATATTCACTTCTCTGTTTGACATTAAATTGAATCTATCAAGTGTTTGTTGTTCTCTATCTGAGAGGGATAATAATGTTCATTAGTGTTATGTTATTGCATTGGTGTTCTCATACTTGTTTGATATGATTTTCTAGCCAGAAGTTGAACGAGAAGCACATTAACTTGAGTAGAAATTGGTTGCACGAAGCCTGAAACAGTTTCAGTCATAAAACATCAATAGAATCAACAAATGAAAAACCAAAACAAAAAGAAACATGAAAGAAGAAACAAAGCCACAAAACAGTAATGATAAAGAAATTCACCTAGAGTAGACCTCCATTTCTCTTTCTCCTCAATGCTCTTTTGAATCCTAAAGAAGTCAATTATCTTCTTCTGCGAAAGCCCTAAAATTCAACCAAACGAACCTACATTGTCAAAATTTTACATCTCCAGAGGAAAAAAAACCAAAAATTTTCAAAAGAAGAACATTCACCGAGAGACGAAACCAATAAATTTCCCCTACTTCTTGCTGGTCGCTGACCGGAGCATTTATGACAAAGCCACGATCCAGTCGGAATTCTAGCGACGATCGGCCTCAGGCACTTCATGTGAAATCCTTTATCGCATTTATCACACAACAGCAGCTCGTCCGGCCGGTCGCCGGAGCCGCATTGTTGGCAGCTAATGCTGTTGTAATCAGCTGGCTCCGCCACCGCGTAGCGCGCCGTGGCCAGTATCTCCGACATCGATTTCAACTTCTTTGGAGGCGGCGACGCCGGAGGAGAAGGCCGTCGAGGAGCTAGGGTGCGCCGGCGAGACCCTGAGAATCCACGCGCGGCCGCCGTCGCCGCCTCCGTCGAGGAGGTGGTGGAGGCCGTAGCCATCGAAAATGTTGCACTAGAGAGATAAAGGCGAAGCTAGAGAGAGAGAGAGCTGGAATTGCCTTTTTTTCTGTTTAAAAATATGTTTTTGTCTGTTCAGGTTTTTTTTTTCAGAGGGCCAGAGAGAAGAGACAGTTGCTAACGTGCGCGGCTTGTGCGCACGGAATTTCATGTGCGCCTTTTGCGTTTGAAGCCGTTTCTGGTGTAGAATGACCACAACGACCTTTGAATAAGTTTGTGTTTTAGATTTTAGAGAAAAGTATTATCATTCAACATTAAATTCAACATCCCTTTTTAAAAAAACCAAAAATCAAATTTAGATTTTCTCAAAAATATATTGGAAAGAAGATTATCTATTTAATATTAAATTATCAAGAAGTAATTATTCCCTACCCAAAAAAAAAACTTTATTTAGTACCAAATTTACAAATTTTAACATAATCGTCTCTTAACTACTTCCGAGTTTTACATTCAAACCTATATTAAATATATAAGTTTTAGGGATGACAACGAAACAAACCTAACCTAACTGTTAAAAGTACAAAACGACTTTATTTTACTTAGGCCTTGGGTTTAGAAAAATTAAGCTTGATATTTAGTCAATCCAAGCCTGACCCGTTGACTTCAGAATGAGTGAGTCAGACTCAAACTCAGTTGTCATCCCTATTAAGTTTAATAAGAAATTTTCTTAGTGGTCGAATTCAATTTTGAATAAGTAAAATTGGTTTCAATTGTATATAAATTTTAAGTATATTTAAAAATCTCAAATATATTTATTTGAGTTTAAATTATTTTAATTTAAATATTATTCAAACTTAATTATAACAAAGGCCTAAATCCAAATTAAATTTTCAATCTTCATTTCTTGATTTTTTAAGTATTTTTGACCTCATTGTTATCTTTATGAAAATAAATATTATAATAATTTCACAAGTTTTTATTTGAATTTATAAAAAGGAAAAATGCAGTTATGTTATACAAAATTTATGTTATAATTTTTAGCATATTAAAAAAATACAAAATTATCTCATTACAAAAGGTATTCTTACTTTTATAATACCTAATTTAAGATATTAATAATAAAGGAATAAATAATATTATTTTATAATTTGTTATTTTAATTTTAATTTTGGATAATTCCCAAAAAAAGGAAATCTTAGAAACTGTTTTTTATTATATTATTTCAATACAATCACATTATTTTAACTTGAAAAATAAAATTATTTTTCTTCCCAGAGTTCCATTACAAACGAAGGAGAAGGTGAGACTATTCATGGAAGAAGGACAAGTGATCATTCTCAGAATCACACACAGTTAAAAGAAAAGCTACTCAAAACTCAAAAGCACCACCTCTTCTTAGGCTTGTCAAACATTCCAGGTCCATAAGTGGAGAAGAAGATCTCAATGAGTAGAGGAAATTGCAGGAGAGCAAAAAGAGTGACAGGAAGGCTTGCAAGCAGAATTATGGGAGCTGAAACCCAAGATAAACGTTCATGGAGGGTAAGTACCAGGGTCACTCCAAAAGTTACCATCATTGTAGCGATGGAGAAGAAGAGAGTTGACAGGCCTATGATCAGCTTTGTAGGGAGGGACATGAGGAAATCTTCTTCTGAATATCGAGACGTCAGGATTCCTAGAAACATGAGCAATGAAGATGCTGAAGCAAACAGTGACATTGCATCAGATACTACGAAGATCATGAATGAGTTCCTTTCCACGTAAAGTGGTGTCCCTGTGAATTGATCATACCCTCCTGGAACTGTAAATAATGCAGAGAACATGATTGTTGCTATGAGAGCAGCCACAACGGTGCTTGAATTCGCTGTGTCTTTCATCCATTTCTCACCCTCTTCCACTAGCTTCTTGTGTGATTCTGTGAACAATGTTCGAGGCGTTTTTGTAAGTTATTCTTCATTATGAGTATGGTCCATTTCTATGCCCTACCCACTATTTTGTGTTGCCTACCTACCGCACTCAACGTCTTTGTGATGGCCAAGGCATTGAGTGGTTTTCATGGATTTATATCCATTGTTTTGGGTCCTGTCTTCACCGAGCATCTTAGAGTACACCATCGATCTTGCTCTGGAAGAGGATAGAAACTCAGATCTTCATCAATACGTTCAGAAACAGAAGAGGCAATGGCTGGAGGTAATTAATCGTTCTTGGTCTTCCGCTGCTCTTGCTTAACATATATTTACGGTGATTTATATATGTTGATTATGCATGTGTTTTATACGTTATGTGTTGTATGAAATGCATGCTTGATCTTACAGTTTTACGATATGCATTCACCATCTCCCTGTACTTTGGTTGCACGACCTTCTCCACTTCCTGCCATGGAGGAAAAGTGCTGCTGCTATTACAGAATCCTGTGAAGAACTTACCAAGTATGTTCAAGCATCTACCTTACCTTGTACCATTGCAGCTCCCTCTGCATTTGTAATGCGGCACCCGAAACACGGTCCAGCTGAGTGGATGGTGCCAAGAATGCAGCTTGATGCAGAATGTTGTTGTAATTCTTGTCCCAAGATGTTGCCATTGCATGCCTCTTTGCACCCATCCTATATATAAGGCTGAAGATCTTTTCTTGGCGCTGCAAAGTTGCATATAGAAAGATTCCGCGGTTGAAATCATCCTCAATCCATAAGATATCAGGGTAATGATCAGTTATCTCAATGATTAACTCAATGATTCCGTTCTTAATAGCATCAAATACAGCTTTTTGCACGCCAACTCTTTTGAATTCGGACTTGTGTACAGCTGATAGTTGTCGACAGATGAAGCAGAGCAGTTCATGTGCTTGGCTATGCATCAATTTCAGGTTATACATGTGTTTGATAGCTGGAACTGTGTGAGTACAACATGTTTTAGCACTCCAGGTGATTGTTTATTGAAAGGAAGTATTTCGTAAATTATTACTTACCAAACACTGTCACGCTTTTCCAGAACATCACCAACAACTTGTTGAATACTGTAATATGTGATTAGCAGAGTCAAAGATAGTAAGCAACCTGCATAATTAACACTCAAATAAATGATGCTTGAAAGAACCTTGTTTAGTGGTGCTCCTTTGATCGGTTTGTCCGCTATGAGGCCTTTCGATGTCTTCATGGAAGTTGTCAGAGGAATCAGACTGAGGTACTCGGATACCTAAACAAGAAAAGGAATTGAGTACATTGGAATTCAATCTTATTGAGAAAAGGCTCTCACACAAGCCTGAATTCTGGCTTGGTTCAAGTACAGATCAGAAGAGAAAGGTATTCATACTCAAATATATCCAATAGTTCCACACAGAAAGATGGCATCCACTAAGAAATGCAGAAGGTTTCTGAGCCAACATATCAAGAGCTGTATCATTGTCACTATCTTGATGGAAAGTCAGTTCTGGATAATGCTGAAGCAGATTTAAAGCAATATCTACACAAAACGATGAACCGAAAAGAAACAATAGATCAAGGAAAACTTCATGGGAACGATTTATTGATCAACAAACAAATTGTACTAATACCATATTGTTCATCAATAATACAGGTTGTCAGAAGCATAGCCCCATTCTTGCCTCTTTCAGGACTGAGCTCTTCTTTTGGACTCTCTGCATAAAGATAACGAACCATGTCTTTCTGGCCATAGAGTGAGGCTACAACAACTGGGATGAGGCCATTCTGGTTTGGAATGCAAAGTAAGTCTTTGTTCTTCTTCACCAAAATTTCTGCAATCCTTACAATTCCTCCAATGGCTGCATAGTTAAGTGCTGTGGCACTATTTATGTTTGTTATTGTTAAGTCTTCCGCTTCCAACATGTTCACCAAATCCTCTACAATCTCTACATGTCCGGCGAGAACCGCGACATGTAGAGCTGTATCTCCATCTGTTGAAAGACTAGCCGTCAGTGCATCTTCATGATCTTTCAGGAACTTCATTGTAGCCTCCCAATCACCATTGTAGATAGCTCTGTATAGTGGCAGATTGTGGGAGTACTCATTATCCTTTATATCTGCCAAGTGAAGATTCAAAGTTACTTTGTTTTCCCTGTACCTCAAATGATTAAATTCTTCTCAGCATCACAATCTTTCAGCATAGTTTCATCAGAACTTCAATTCCATATAGCCATTGAACAACTTACTTACCTATGTCCTTGTCTGACCTTTCATGTGATATTGAAGGAAGCAATTTCGCCTTCCGTGATGGGAAGTTGCGGAAGCTCATACCGCTAGATGATGCCATAGATATTCCTGGAGAAGATCCATACAAAAAAATGTGAGCTCACACGAATATATTTTCGCGGAACATATCATGTAACCGATGCAATTCTCTTAAAAGGAGATCATATTGAGGCATTCATCACAGAAATGATACATAGAATCTGTATTTCATACCTTAGCAAAAGAAGTCTGTCAGGAAAACTTGCAGGAATTCTTAGCGTCCAGAAAAAAAGGGAAAGGGCCAATGGATTGGATGCCCAAGTGCTGATTATAAAGGATCACTGTTTAGTAATGTTTTTGTGTGTAGTTGCTACTTCTTTCATGTTCTTCTTGGGACATAACTAGACAAAGTACAAAGCTTGACATATGAAAGTCTAAAGACAGTAGCAGTCTTCAAAACCAAGAAAAACCAGGAAAAGCAAAAGAGCAGATTCTTCTAAATGATACCTTACCAAGAATTGCAGTCCATTAATGGTACCAAGTTGAGAATAAGAACTGCACATATTTTGATCTCTTTTTGCTTTTCATCTTTTTACTTAAGAACATATGATTTTAGTTTAAAACACTCTTTGCATCTTCCTCAAGTTTGATCTGCGGATTCTGCACTACTCAAGTTTGAATTGCCTTCTTTGTGAAGAAAAATGGACAAGACAAACAGATTAATAAGAGAGCCATTTGCCCAAGGAAAAGTGATGGCTGGAGCAGTTTTTTTGGAGATTGCAGAGCAAAGTTTAGAGTGGTCTAGCAACAATTTTAATTCAGATTTAAAAGAGTTAACAGATCAGGGGGAAAAAATCTATTTATAAATTTTTTTGCTTCTCATATTCTTTTTGGTATAAGATTAGATCAGGAATGACAATGGCTCGATCCTGTTAGATCCAAGCCCTCAAATAAGTTCGAACTGTTCCAAAATGATATTATTTTAAAAAATTAAATTCAAATGATGTTGTTTTGATAACAAAGTTCAAGCTATTCAGGCAGTTTTAAACCAACTCTTAGGCTACCCGAGTTGGATCTAACATTCAAATGACGTCAATTTGCTCTATTAACTTCAGCCTGAATTGAGCCAAAATTGCCAAACATATGTGAAATATCACAATTTCTTTTTCTTGAACCTTTGATGTTCTCATGAACACTCAATTCACAATTCAAGATCTTCCTTCTTCTTTTCTTCTGATGTGAAACGGGACTAATCATTCACGGATCTGTAGTCAAGGCCAGTCTCTGCCCTTATCATCCCAAGTAGGGATGGCATTAGGCCAACAGGCTCAAGCCTGCACTCCAATTTAGAAATCAAAATAAAG
>JANZLF010000220.1:35105640-35116942 GCA_026546835.1 Erythroxylum foetidum | reverse complement strand
AAATTCAAATGAACCTAACAAGGAGATAACGATATACAGATTGATATTATCACAACAGCAGATAGACTTGGTCAAGGTAATGTATTTGTACAGCATGTGTTGCTTCTATACGCCCCCCTCAAGCTTGCAGTTGGAAGCAACTCCGAGCTTGGATAAATTGTGAAGGAAGAGAGACTTAGCCAGTGGTTTGGTAAGGGTGTCAGCAAGCTGGTCTTTAGCATGAACATGAGTAACTTTGAGTTGTTGTTGTTGTACTTTGTTTCGAACATAATGAAAATCCACAGCTACATGTTTCATCCGAGTGTTGATAGCTGGATTCTTGCTCAGATAAATCACGCCAACATTGTCACAGTAGATAGTTGGTATATCATGTGGTTGAACTCGAATTTCTTGCAACAAATTTTGCACCCAACTGACTTCAGAAACTGAAGTTGCAACTGCTTTGAACTCTGCTTCAGTCGATGATCGAGCAACAGTTTGTTGTTTTTTCGATGTCCAACTAATTGGATTGGAACCAAGAAACAGGATGTGCCCTGACGTGGAGTTGCGGCCATCAAGATCACCCGCCCAATCTGCATCCGCATACATTGATAAGGCGAAGCTGTTGTTGTGTTG
The DNA here is from genome assembly GCA_026546835.1 of Erythroxylum foetidum. Lineage (NCBI taxonomy): Eukaryota > Viridiplantae > Streptophyta > Magnoliopsida > Malpighiales > Erythroxylaceae > Erythroxylum > Erythroxylum foetidum. The sequence goes on along the minus strand of JANZLF010000220.1, from coordinate 35,116,327 downwards.
TAGTCGCAGACCAAGGTTGGAAGTGCCACGCAGATACCGAAGAACTCTTTTTAAAGCTCTCCAGTGCAATTCAGATGGGTTGTGCATGAACTGAGAGAGCTTGTTGACAGAGTAATTGATGTCGGGTCGAGTGAAAGCCAAGTACTGTAGCCTCCCAAGAACGGTGCGATATTTGGTGGCATCAAAAGAGGGAGCACCATCATTTAACTGAATAGGTTCGGTGCTGCTCATTGGAGTTGAAGCAACATTGCACTCGTGCATGTTCTCCGAACTAAGTAGCTCATCTATATAGTTTGATTGAGTCAAAAACAAGCTGTCACTAGTTCGTGTGACCTCAATTCCCAGAAAATAGTGTAGCTGCCTAAGATCTTTTAGAGAGAATCGACTAGCAAGAGAGGAAATAACTCGTGCAACAACTGACTCATGGCTCCCAGTGATGATAATGTCATCCACATATACTAACATAATGACTTGAGCAGCCCCAATGCACAATATAAATAGCGAGGGATCCGAGTTCGACTTACTAAATCCGAGATCCTGTAAGTAGTTCGTGAGGGCCGTGTACCACGCCAAGGGAGCCTGCTTCAGGCCATAGATAGCCTTTCGAAGCCGACAGACATGATGGGGGGCTGATTTGGACTCAAATCCAGGAGGTTGTGACATATAGACCTCTTCCCGAAGATCTCCTTGCAAGAATGCATTGTTTACATCAAGCTGTCGAATCACCCAATCTTTTGTAATAGCAATGGACAGAACAACCCGAACCGTTGTTTGCTTGACGACCGGGCTAAACGTCGAGTGATAATCAATGCCAGGGCGTTGTGTGAACCCTTTCGCAACTAGCCGTGCTTTGTAGCGATCTATAGTGCCATCTGGTTTCCGCTTAATCCTGAAAAGCCATTTACAAGCAACAATATTTTTTTTTGTTATCAGCGGGAACCAATTCCCACGATTGGTTTCTCAGTAATGCATCGAATTCAGCCTGCATAGCATGTCTCCATTCTTTGTGTTTTTGAGCTTGTTTAACAGTGGTAGGGGTGACATTGGGTGATAATTGGGCTAGGCAATTGAACTTAGGTTTTGGCTTAAAGATATTGTTTTGGGACCGAGTAACCATTGTAAGGGCAGCAGTTTGTTGGTAGGCATTTTGTGGTTCTGTAATATGTTGTATTTCAGGTGGTTGAGGATCGGTGTTATGTTGTGTTTCAGGTGTAATAGGGCCATCGATTGGAGCTTGTACAACCGATCGAGAGACAACAGTGGGTGATACAACAGATGCAGGAATAGTGAAGTGCGTACCTTGTGTGTGTGAGGGCACCACTGGAGCTGTCAGAGTGTCGATGGCTTGTCGAGCTGAGGCTGAACTGTGCTGAAGATTTGGTACGCGTATGGGGAAAGGCAAGGCAGTGGGAATCAAGTCGGATTTGGGCTGTTTTTCATGGGTGGTAACAGGTGACATATCCCACTCGATGTTGGTGATTTTCAGCAGCAAGCATTTGAACCGTGTTTGATATGGGAATTCGTTTTCGACAAAAGACACATCTCTAGATAAATAAACCTTGGAGTTTAAGGGGTCAAAACATATATGGCAGTGGTGGGTAAGAGACACACCCAGATATACACATGGGGTGGAACGAGGGTCAAGTTTATGGTTGGTGTATGGCTTTAACCACGGGTAACACAAACAGCCAAAACTTTTTAAGTTGTCATATGTCGGTTGTTTGGAGAAAAGTTGTTCATAGGGTGACTTGTTGTCAAGGAGTGGGGTGGGTAAGCGATTGGTTAGGTAGATGGCATGGTGACAGGCAAACGACCACAATGAGGGTGGTAGAGAGGCCTCAGACAGCAAGGCTTTTGCAGTTTCAACAATATGTCTATGTCGTCGTTCAGCTATGGCAACCCGTTGTGGTGTATAGGGTGGGCTTATAAGATGTTCGATTCCATATGCTTGTAAGTATGGATCAAGGCTTTTGTACTCAGTACCACCGTCAGTGTAAAGTGACAGGATGTGTGCAGCAAAATGTTTCTCAAGAAGTGGTTTCAATGTTTGGAAAATTGTTTTCACTTCACTCTTGTTTTTCAAGGTATAAAGCCATGTATATTTGGTGTGTTGATCAACAAAAATGCAATAATATAATTTTTTGTCAATCGACAAGACTGGTGAGGGACCCCATAAATCGCTAAAAATGGTTTGCAAAGGTTTATCACTTGAGAGAGAAAGTTCTGTAAATGGCAAACGATGCGATTTATTGCATTGACAAGAATTACAAGATGTAAATTTGTCTTGTTTGGAAAATGGTAAAGAAAACTTGCTGCAAATGAAATTCAGAATCCGTGAATTAGGGTGACCTAATCTATGATGCCAAACATTGATAGGAATTGTTTTGTTGACAAGGAAGGCTCGGGGTGATAAGTGCTGTTGTTGAGGCCATTCATACAAGCCATCTTTACTCCGTCCGTGCACCAATGGTGTCCTCGACTGTAGATCCTTCACACAAAAAAAAAGAGGGGAAAAATTCAATGGATGTGCGATTATCATGGCAAAATTGTGAAACGGAGATGAGATTATGTTTAATTTGTGGCGCACAAAGCGTATTTGAAAGCTTAAAAGCACTATCCGATGCCATTAAGTGAGTTGAACCTGAGTGGGTGATTGGGATTTTCATACCATTGCCAACTGTAATACCATCAGTGCCGAAGTATTCAGGCATGTCTCGAGGCTCGGATGTCATGTGATGTGAAGCACCAGAATCAAGCAGCCAAGAATTGTTTGTGTTTGAGTACCCCATTGCGAAATTTGCCTTTGCTTCGAAGTGATTGTGCGATTTGGATCGACAAACATTTGCCTCATGGCCCGGTTTGCGGCACAATTGACAGCGGATTTCTTCACCGCCGTTGTTGTTCTCACGCCTGTTGTTGGTTCTATATCCATTGCGCCAATGTGCGTGCTGAATGTCCGATCGATCAGATGATCGCCAGCCCTGTTGATTACGACGACCGCTTCGTTGATTGAAATTGTTTGGCTGCTTGGTGCGTTGTGCGACAGCAGCCGTGATTGTAGCTACTGGCTTTTTGGATTCTTCATGTTGAAGAAAGATCTCATGATCTATCAGCTTATCATATAAGTCTTCGTAAGAGATAGTTGTATCTCGTGCACGAATCGTAGCCGAGATCTCACGGTAATCTGTCCCAAGACCACGAAGAATTTGAACAATCAACTCATCATTGGCTAGAGGCGTTCCGGCTTGGGCTAGTTCATCGGCCAGGGCTCGTATTCGATTGAGATAGTCGGTCATTGGCTGAGTGTCTTTAGTGAGTCGGGCGAGTTGGTCTCGGTTAGAGACTGGAGGCTCTGATACCATATAGAAGAAAAGGCTGACTGGAAAACTTCCGTATATTGATGAAGTTTACAAGGGATTAAATACAATGTTTTACACAAGCTGAATCCTACGGTTAGAAGGATAAGATCTAAATTCAAATGAACCTAACAAGGAGATAACGATATACAGATTGATATTATCACAACAGCAGATAGACTTGGTCAAGGGAATGTATTTGTACGGCATGTGTTGCTTCTATACCAACCTTAACTCAAAGCTTAATCAATTTGAACCAAATTTTGATCAAGCTGGACCTGAACTAAATCACAACTACTAATTCCAGCCCGACACTATGCTAATGGATGCTTACTCTAGTACTCGTATTATGAAATCTTACATAAGAGTTGGGTATTACAATCCTATCAAAAATGAAAGGAGAGGCGAAAACTTTAATAAAGTTACCAAAAATACTATAAATCAACTTCTTAATTAGCAAACACAACCAAAATTAGGATTCCAAGTATTGGTTGAGGTAAAAGGCCAATCTTTAGCCTAACATTATTCACTCCAAGTTCATCTTTATCTTAGCATTTGCGAGAATCAATAGAAACTTATAAGTTTAAGTGTACTTTTATCAGATCGTATCAACCAACCAATTTTCACTGTATAATCATACCCTTCTGAGCATATATATATATATATATATATATATCAACCGATCACTTGTAAGTTTACAAAAGTTCTGGCTCAGAAGATCAGACACTAATAAGAACATAAGAGTAATGATTGAATTCCTCTTTATGAACAACAACATTTACAGTAAGATAAAAGAACTAAGGAAAAACTATGGCATGTCCAAAAACTTGACTCTACTTCTGAGATTTGAGTATGCTAAACTAGTAGGACTATAAGAAAAAATTGCAGAATAATTAGACAGAGGAATGTACATGTTTAAAGCTGCAAGATTCTGAGCCCCTGGATGATCTTAACTAAATCACAAGGGGAGGGAATGGGACGATTTCGTGCGTCTTTTTTGCAAGTTAAGTCTTCAGGTTGGGGATCTCATTCATTAGAGCTTGATGGGCAGTCCATAATTGTGGAAAGTCTTGATCTTTCCATCTGATCCTGCAGTCAAAATTACAAGTCCCCAGGCCTCAGACAGAAGAACTTGCTGCTCCTCAAGGCTTCTATCGTGGAGGTCCTGATGATGTTCATTTTCTACTTCAGGAAAGGGAAGTTTCTCCTCAGGCCATGTTGCAGAACTCCCCCTGCAATGTCCATTCATGAAGAAGCAATTGCCAAGAGAAAATTGGTCTGGGTCTCTTCTCCAGGAGGAAGCACATTCCTCTCTTTGAATGTGGCTATGGAGTTTATCATCACTCCTTGCGGACCTCAAGTCTCTTCGCATGCCTGACCATGGCACTGCAATAGTCACACCTTCTGCGTAGAAATGTTCACATGACCTCACAGATACTACATTTTTGGATGATGGGGTACACACGTCACCATAATTCCAGACATAAACACGAGAGTCCTCCCCAGCTGAGATTATGTGTCTCCTAGCCGGAGTAAATGAAGCTGACATCTGACTTCCTGACTTTGGAAGACCTATAATATACAAATCATATATTAATTAGCATAAATGAAATAGATTGACTTCCGATAAATAATGAGATGATTTGGACAGATACACATGGAGATAGAGTGACTAGTTTCGTAAAAGTTTCATAAACTTGCAAGTTAAGTTGAAATGAGTTTGGATTCACAAAATGAATATATATATATATATGCCCAGTTTCCAAGCAAGAGAGATCCATGCACGGATGGATGATCAGAATCAGGAAGGTGAAAGCCAAAAAACAATATATCCTACTTGGAAAGGTATAGAATTATACAAGTGAACCATGGAAACCAAAATCATTACAGACATTACTAAAAGATTATACCTTTAAATTTAGCAACAATGTCAAATCCATCAAAAATCCGAACATTTGAATCTTCAGAAGTGATCATGACCTTTTTAGATATTTCGTCTACAAACTGTGAATAAAACCAAATGTTAATGCTACATAGGGGTGTGACAAGCTTAACTTTCTATTGACAAGATCTCAAAAGGTGAAACCTGAATGCTGGTAATCCTGTTTCCTGAGGTCCTCTTTTTGGTGCAACAATTTAACTCTGCTTCAAGCTGGAGCTCACTGCCTATAGCATCAGAAGATAAGATTAGGCATAAAATCGGAGAATCAGAAAGCTTCAAATAAAATGGTAGAACTGCTCCAGCATAGTAACCATGTACCTGACACTTCATAGAAGTGGCAGGAACCTGTCAAGCAGCCAACTGCAAAACCCTGGAATGATTAAAGAACACCATACCATTTGTTAGAATATTGTCAACTCACAACCTGGTGATATGAGGGGAGGAGAAGAACCAAGAACCAGAATCATACTTTCGCATCAGGCTGGTAACAAAGAGCAGATATGACATCTCGAACATCAACCCAGTCAACAACTCGCTTCTCGTCCAATCCCCAAATTCGTACCTTTCCATCAATTGAACCACTGATGAAGTAGTTTTGATTGACAGGATTGAATTGAATGCATGTCACTGATGCCATTGAAAGATAAGAAAATTTCAGCTTAGAATTTATGGTCACATAGCCAATGGGAAAGATTTACAGCCAATTACTTTCCATTGGAAATAAGATTAGTGACCAAACAACAAAAAAGAGGAAGGAGTTTTCTACTTTTCATACACTTACCATAATTACTATGACGAAAGACATGCAGGCAATGGTCTGAACCCAGTTTCCATAAACGAACAGTTTTATCCATGGAAGATGAAAGAAGATACTGCAACAGAAGTTCCCAAATCCAACTTCATATAAGAACCATATAAAGCTAAAGAAATAGTAGAAAACAACTCAAAAGGTTTTAAAATATGTACTAACAATAGTATTGGACCATGCCAGGTCTAATACATCACTGGTATGGCCATGAAGTTTTTGCAGTGGTGACTCTTCAATCTGAAACACCTTGTCAGGAATGATCACTGATGGAAGGTTTATCTTTTTTGTGGTCAATTTTGATTTCTTATACGTCAACTTGCTAGAACAATCAACTTCAGATGCTAAAGAACTCAAATAGACATCCACTGATCTTAAGTTCCAAATGCAAACCACACCATCTCCACCACCTGTAGCCAAATACTGGCCATCTGGGTTAATTTTCATTGTCCTGATCAAGCTGTTGTGAGCTTGAATTTCTTGTCCTTTATAGATCCCAGTAAACTCCATCCAACTCTTCTTGCTCTGCTTCACTTTTACTATGTTTGTTTCGGGTGTCTCAGGCTTTGACACACATGTACCTCTTATTTTCTTCCTCTTCCACCTTAGGTCTCTCCACCAACTCTTCATTTTTTTCTTCTTCTCTACCTTCAAGTTTTCACAATCTTCAACTTCACCTTGTTCACATAGTTGCATAGGAGGTGAAGATCCAGAATTTCCACATTGGTTAATCATAAATGGTTTAACAAATTGATGTTGATCAATTTCATCAACCATAGAACTTGCTTCAGAATTTCCTTCTCTCTCACAAAACACCACATCTCTGTCCTCTCTGATTGAACATGAAGCTGAAGAACTTGAAACAGCTCCACTGCACCGAGTAATCCTATCCAAATCAGGAATGTCCCTACTAGCATCAAACTCAACAAGTCCCATTTCACAGAAAAAGCTCTGTCGTCTCTGCTTCACACTTTGCGGCTCTTTACACCAGATTTCATAATCTAACTTGCTAGAGTTCAATTTCTCTTCTTGACCATCATATGACATGTAATCAACAGAATCAAAGAACAAGTCATCTTCCTCTTCTTCCTTATCAACGCACAGCATGTCTTGTAGTTCATAAGACCAATCCTAGACTCTCCCTTTCAAATCAACTACTAAGTAAAATTCCCTGTATAAGCCCAGCAGAGGCACAATTAATGGACCAACTTTGGCTCTTAACTACTGTAATTAAATAATGCTATTCGCCGCCAGAAGCTTGACTGACACTGAGTATATTATTCAAAAACTTAATCAAGTGTTAAGAACCAGCTTCTAATGCCAAATGGACCTAAAATTATGGAAAGAACAATAATAATCTAATGGAAGAAACGCAGGCCAAAGCTTCAAGTACCTTGGTTTCCATGCAAGCAACCCACATACGCCAAGATTATGACCGACCCTTTTGTGATTTTGGACTGTTTAACCACTCGAAGGTCAATATTAACACCTTTTGAGCACTTATAAAACTAAGTCCTTTGAAACCAAATCTCTTTCGAGTACCATGTATTGAACCCTGAGTTTGGTTTTCGAGAGAAAACGGCGGACAAAGGAAAGGTATACACGAAATGAACACAATTAATGAACGTAACACATGTCAAATCAGAGATATTGAAAAGAGTCTCGAGATCTGGGTGTCTTCTTCTTTGTGGAGGAGAAAACTTTCATTTTCCGCAAGAACGGCACGAGCTTCAAACACTAGTGGCTGCGAACATCTCGGTAACAGGAAGCTATTAGTTGCTGCTTTGTACAACCAACCAACTGAACTTGCTACTTTAGTCTTATGATGTTTTGCTTTGCTCTCTCTCCTGACTTATAATGGTAAAACAGCTGTCTTTCTGTAACACGAAAAGTTAAAAAAGCTTCTTCTTAAGCGCCATTAGTGGATAAATTAGGCAACTTTAAGTGACTTCGAAGCAGAAACCAATGCAAAAAAGTGGAACTCCACTCCGGAAACCTACATGAAGCTAATGAACTCTTAACACACAAACAGCAGGTTCAAGTGATTTGCTGCAAAAACAACTAGAAGTGACCTATTACGTAAAACCCAGATGGGAAACTCGAAATGAACGAAAGAAAAGACACTAAATACTAAATTCAAGAACAGAAAAGTCTTAAAGTTGGAATCTTGAAGTTGACAGAACAGTATTAATAACAGAAGTAACAGCCGAATCCGTTTCATACACTTGAGCCTTCTGATTCTTGTTGAGACTTTGTACAATAGACATAAATGATAAGCTTCTTTGTTTCTGTGTCTGCAAAACAAATTCTGTCCCAGAGTTAATGTGAAACTTTTAATATCAACTTAAAGTAGAAAACCAACCAACCAACCAGACAGCCTGCGAAATGAAACTACAGTCACAATGAAAACTACAATAACAGCTATTACATACTACAGTACAGACAATTGATAGAGAAACCACACACGCATTGACATAACTGTGGAGCCTAGAGAGAGTGATAGAGATGTAGAAAGCGATTACTCGAAGGTACTCACTTAATAATCCCTTATAATTTCTTGGACTGCGTGTCTAATGCAGTGTATGTTGTGTGATTTTGCAGTGTTGGATGATTAGATTCGGATGCAGAGACTACAATGAGGCTAGTGGATCTCTTTCCTGTTCTGGTTTATCTGGTCTTTGTGTCATTCGTTTCTTTTGGTTTCTGAGTATTACAAGATCACGTTCACATGTCATTGGGATGTTTCTGTTGCCATGCAAGTCCATAGAGTAACCATACACAAGGGAAGTACCTAAACTGAAATACAGTGAAAGAAAATGGTGACTTTTACCATTCTTGGGCATACAAATGGATTGCAATACCAATTCGACTAGTCCGAAGATAATAAATCGTACTCGAATTGATCAATTTTTAAATTTGACTAGATATAAAATCAAGTTCATCCAATTGCACTAGAGCTTGAACTAGCCAAAATTTTTTAGTTCAAGCTCGACCTCCAGCAACTTGAACTCGACTCACCCAACTAAACTCAATCTATTGTAATATTCGATGGTATATAGAGACCATTTTAGTACAAGATGGTATGTCACTCCTATGACCTATCAGGTTCAAGCTTCTTGCCTACAAGTCAAACAAAGATGAGAGCCTTAAACAACCACTCAAAGTGTTTAGTCACAAATCAACACTCGCCAACATGGGTTTAGTTTACTTGTCACGAAAACAAAAATCGTTATCACGTTCTAATCTCAAGAGTAGTACCTGAGATACGAAGGACTGGCCTGGGTAGTCAAAGCTTCTCACTTAAGGCTCTCCCTTTTAGGAAGTCTTGAGTTCGAGTCACACTAACGGAGGAGAAATAGGCATTATTTCTATTGATGATCCTCTAGCCTCCTGGGCACAGCTCCTTGATCGGATCAATTATGGACATCCCGCTTCCAGTGACAGTGTGGGAGTTTGAGCTACTAGAGAACTTGGGGGCTGATAGGAACCTGATGCTGAGTAAAGGGGAGGCCAGAGATTAATCATCAGCTGAACAATCAAGTATGTGAAGACTCATTATGCGCAGACATGTACAGGTGACGTAGGAACCTGAAAAATCTTGAAATTTTCAGGTTTACTCCTTCTAGGACTCTTAGGATAGGATCTTAGGGGGTTAGAATTAGTTCTAAACTGAATACCTAACATAATTTTTAAAAAAAGTAGTACCTAAACTCTCAAAAGCTTACAAACACACAAACCGAAAAATCACATTAAATTGCATGGACAGTTGGGAACTACAGAGTATAAAGAAATGTACGAAACTGCACGGACATAAGCGAGACCTGGAGAGATAAAGAGGGTGTACGAGGGAAGTGATAAGACGGATCATGGTCCGTTCGAGTGCCATTCAGAAGAAGTTAGTATTTCGCATTCTCATCGTATGTATCAGATGCTGAGCGTTGGGAACTTTGGTGTTTTTTTTAATGTATCTCTTGGAAGCTTCACAACTTCACATGACTCTCCTTTAATATCAATTATTAAATTCTATCTAACTTTTTCTTAATCTCTTTCCGACCTTTGATTTTGACAAGGTAATTGTTGATTTTATTCTCCTAATGGAGGATTAGTAACAAGTTTAATCAAATTTGACTTTTTTTTGTCATGGCTTCAGTTTAAGGCAAGATTTAATCATGCTCAAGTTACCCCACTCGAGCTCGACTTAACTCGATCAAGACACCTATTTAATCTAAATTTTTTCTTCTCAACTCGAGTCACAAATTTGAATTAGTTTATCAACCTTACCAAGAAGGCATACATTCAGTTTGTAATATTGTGAGTAAAGGTTAAAAGGTAAGGTTCGAAGCATAATCAAGATGATTTTTGGTTTTGTTCTATTGTTGGCATCAGAAGTAAGTATAGTAATGGGTTAGACCGACTCAATTCATTTTTCATGATTTAACTCAAGTTAAGATTTGATCGAGTTTGGGTTGTTTGGCTCGAATTCAATTTGAATTATCAAACGATTTTCAATACTCCCTCCGATTCATAATAAGAGTCGTTTTAGAAAAATACACGCTTATTAAGAAAGCTAATAAAATTATAAAT